>BGZK01004915.1:0-10864 GCA_005406025.1 Eumeta japonica | reverse complement strand
CTTTTCATATGGATCCTATATAGTTTTATAAAAATTATATATACCGTATGGTACCAAAATAATATTCTGGATTTTAAAAATCCATTTGTTAGCACAATCATTTATTTTAATCATTGCGATCTAATCCTAACTAAACATTGAGAAATACTAGAAACATTTTTCATTCTAAAAACATTATTTTTGGTGAAAAATGCGATACCAAACCAACGAATGCAACATCAAGTTTTGAGAATCGACCCCTAGGTCAGTCACACGCCACACGCGCCCTCGCGAAGGACGCGCGCGCATACCAGTGTTACCCGTTTTAGGATATTACAACAAAATCATACTCTCCTTCAGATACTATCGGTCGATTTCTTTTATTCTCTTTAGCTGATAAAAACTGCAAAACTATACTGTTTCGTATAATTAAACAATTAAAACCGCGCTTATTTACTGTAATGCCAGTTTTAATGGTTTTACATATTTTTAGATGGACACAAACATAATTTCAAGATAATGGCAACGAGATAGCGATGAGTAACGTATGTGATAACAAGCCAGCTTCATTATAGAACTGCTTCGACACCTTTATTGAATTTATAAATAGGCGTTATTATTAAAATTACTGTTATTGACACAGGAAAACTGTATTAAAACATTATTACGCTATTCATAATCATTATTACGCGGCATTCGGTAAAAAAACACTGCACTGCGATCTTATGGTAATATTTATGATTAAGTGCAGAAAATATTAAATCTATATATATATTTGTAATTTAATATTTGAACTATTAAAACTCAACAGAGTACTTTTTTTTGCAAATCACTTATTTCATGGAATTTTACTGCTACGTATCCAGGTTATACTTTACCCATACAAAACCGAAATATTTTTTTATCGAATAATATAGGTACATCAATAATTTTATTGAAAATCAATATATGAATACTTTACGAGGAGATATAAATATTCGTCCAACTATCTCATTTAGTAATCAATAATTTATTACAACAATCCACAAACTTATAATTCAACACTATGAAAAAAATAGTTCGCATTCTATCAGAAAAAAGTAATCGTTGGTATATTATAAAAATAATATATTTATCAATAAATATATAACTATGGCGGTGTACCGTACTGTGTAATTCTACAAACATATATTTTTTAATTGGAGAATCAAATACAGTGATCTTATGGAGATCATATTAATTCAAGATTACCAGCAAGCGCCTGTGAAGGGTTTTGAGAGGTAAAATAATTGTTGCAATCTAGACTGATCAAGTTATAAGATGCATCGCACATGGAATGCAACTAATATTGCAGGCGGGTGCCGCGGGCTGGTTTTGTTTAGCATAAGTCGCGCAACCGCACTGACCGCTAATACGCATCTCGCATGCTATTAAACGACGGAGGAGACAGGAAAGCTTTAGAGTCGAATTATTTTATGATTGTTAAATAAAATGATTGTTTCGTTTAAAAATCGTTGTTACTAGAATTATTCAATAGTGTAATTACCTATCACGGATGTGACTGAAATTTTGAAAAGTACTTTCTACAAATTTGCTGACTATGAATCTCATAAAGTAATAATTTCCGATTTATTGCATAAAGTTAAATGCGAGTGACTTAATAGTCACTTATGGCCATGGAGGGATATGCTTTGGTCACTCAGAGCCAGAAACACAAGCCACTCACCAATGTCACCTCTAATGGACACATTATCTACTAAACCGTGATGGTTTTATAAATACATATCATAAAGCAAACCTTTTTCATCATATGAGAGAAATATTAAGTAACCAATATTTTATTCGTGATTTACGATGCTTTACTTTTAATTGTCATAGAATATAAAAGTTTAAGCGTATATGTTCTTAAAATAGAATAAATTCTAAGTTTCTAAAATTATTTTCTAAGTCCACTGGCAAAGGAAACTGTGTTTTATTTTGAAATTAAAAAGTAGACATTTTTTATATGCCAAAAGTTTTATTCAAGATACAAGTAACAGAATATTCACATTCCTTCTTTTAATAAAATTTTACTGAAAGTGTGACACGAAATTTGAAATTACATTTTCTTATTTTCTCGCAAAACAACCAATATTTCAGGTGCGTCCGCTCCACACATTTTTCTGTCAAAGGTCTAGAATTTCACATTAGAGGCGGTCGTCCGTTTTTTTTATATGTCAAATGGGAATACGGGCAACGGGTCTTTAGGTGACCGGCTCAGCTATACAGCTCGTAGTCTCCCGCGCAGGTACGGCGTTGCCCGCATACTAAAACCTCTACGCAGATGTTAGATGACGTGAGTTAATAGACGTAACTTCAATTTTACGATACGTCGGTTTTTATGGATTATAAATTGTTTTTATGCTTTACGAATTTTCACCATTACCTCGATAGAAGCGGGATTCGCTTTATTAACTTGTTAGTCTAAGCATATGTGCAAGCATAAAACAAAAATAAACTTGGACGTGGTTACAAGAATTAATTACGTATTTGAAAGAAAAAAACATGGGGCATTAGACGAAAATTGATACGTACACGTTGAATCAAATGAAGTTTTCCCTTACAAAACATTCGTATCGATTTTATGGTTATGTGGTCTTTTCACCACATAACCATAGTTTGAAGTCTTTAATGTGAATCTACTGAATCGTTTTTGATCAAAATGATCAAGAGCTAGCTCAAGTTGGCAACTCACGTTTGCAGTAGATTCTACTGCAAACGTGAGTAGCCATTTATAATACACAGCGGAAGAACGAATCTAAGTGGCTTTAGTGCACACATACCTACAATTTAGTATGACAATAATCACGCCGAGAACTACACTTCGCGACAAAGATGAGACTAATATATTATGGTACCCAAATCGCCATGATTTGGATAGTTGCTTTTACAATCACGACAAGCGATTTGATGCGAGATTATAAAAAAAAATGCATAATAAAATATTTGAAAAATTGATTCTGCTTTCCTTATTAGATCGCCATCAATGAGGCAATCAAGGATCTTCACCGCATCATCAAAATAATAGTCTTTCTTAAGCGTCAGTCAGCTATGGGATTCGTTCAACCTCGTAACGTTCCGTGCAGGTGGAGAAAACCGTAAACAGATGTTAGTTTCAACCAACAATCGCATCAATAAAGACACTTAAGTCGTTCAAATCCAAAGCCCGCATACCGCCGGCCCACACGCTCGCTGCGATTAGACCCAGCCTCTGTACCTTCGCCTAATGGTTTTATTTCAGTACTTTTACTATCTAAACACCTGCAGCGCCCACTCTGGAACTGGCAATTTTTATCGAGCCATCCTCGTGCCCGTCTCGCGTGTGCTCGTGTGTTGTTCGTAATAATTTAACTTTGCGCGGGAGCGTATTATTATACCAATTGCCGACATATTCGCTATCGAGTGGAGAATTAAACTGATTTACATTTTTGAGATCTCGTGAATGAATAATCTAAAAATTTGTTGAAACTTTGTAACATAGACATAATTTATGTCATTTTCGAGGTGTAGATTGACATTAAAAGGCTATCTGATATCAATACCATTCATGAACCCTACCTTTATAATCATAATTTTTACTAATACAATATACATGAAATGACAAAGGCGATATCAACGTGAATGTAACAGAAAATGTGATACTATATCGTCAATGTCCAAAAAAATCTTTGGTTAATGCCATAAACATCTATCTTTAAATTCAAACACTTTGAAACATTCGTTCCAGCAATTGCACATCCACCGCTGAACTTTTAAGCTTTTGTATTAAGTCACCTTATTTATCTTATATGAGAAGTCATATTCTATGTTCTTGAGATAGAGAAATCTACATCAAAGACCACAATCTCATCAATGTATCGATCAAGAGGAAGGGAGTGCGATGGGCCACAATAAAACCGAAACTCATCGTCTCCATTAATAACCCCAACATCCCCATTATACCCACAATATTAAGTTAGCTAATATAAAAGAGAGTTTGTTTAAAACATTAGTAAATGCGAGATTGTTATCTTGAATGTTTGGCGTGAAATTTCACGCATCATGCCGAACGCATTTGAACCGATATCCATCTATAGTGTACAGTTTTTTGCCATTAGTTTTATTATAAAACGGTGAAATAACGGATGTTTGTTTTTTGTTTATTAAATATGAAGGTTTATATTTAATACGTCACACACGTATGAAATATAAATCTCAATAAATAAATACGTATGATATTCTTGCGAAAATTCTTTAAAGAATTGGTTCGCCTCTAACGATGTCTTTGCAGTTGCTATCTTAATTCCTCTTTTAAGTCATGGGGTGTTCTTTCAGATTCCATTAAAATAACTCCATTTTAGAGACAAAGTTTTTAAGTGTCTCGAAACCGATTCTAAACACTTTTAAAACACTAAATTATAAAGCATATTTTGAATCAAACTATATTTTTGTACGTGAAATATCGACACTTTACCAGAACGTCTACTGGTATTCTAAAATATTTTGTCTTTCCATAGAGTATTTATTGAGGTAAAACTCAACTATAAATCTATAGTTTTAAGTGAAACAGAGCTCTCAACTGTAGCAGTAGTAAAACACGAAGACCTTATATTGATTCTTACTTAAAACTATACTCGTAGATTCTTTTGGAGAAATCTGACGAATATTTGATTGTAGCGCCCTCTCGTGCGGTTAAACAATACATAAAACTGAGGAAAACAGACTTCTTGCTTGCTTATCTCATAAAACTCTATTTCTTCCTTCGTCTGAAGCAATCGAGACATTTTTTTTTTTTATGAACTAAGGAAACGAAAGCACGACATTTACAATACTATGAATTGCCTGTAAGAGTTAATGACAAAATATGACTATTGAGTGAACAGTGTTTGCTTTAAAATCATCATCTATTTCATTTTCTCGATAATTCATATCATCATACGTTCCGGAGAAGTTTCTCTGCCAAGTGCATATTTACCAGCGCACTGCGTCGATGCAATAATTCCACAGCTGCGAGTTGTGCCTCGTGCCATCCCTCTAAGTACGTAATAACAAGACGCAGCATCGTATTTATTTAGAACGAGGAGTGGTTAAGTTACAATTTTCTGACAACAGTATGTCGTACTGTGCTTTATTTCACATTTATTCGTGTCATCTGCAATTGAGTGGTCTTCATTGTCGGTTTAAAATGTTCATTATTAGTTTAAAAATGTCAGTTTTTATGCATTATTCGTTGGTTACCATTAAGTGTAAGTTATCAGGATTATATGGCATCTTCTTGGATGTCGATTGTACTTATTATAACTTTGGTGAATATAACTTCTCTTTTTAATTTGAAGTTGATTTAAAATATGTACATTAATTATATATTTACTATGTAGTTTTAAGTTCGTTATTGTAAAATGTAAAAATTTGATGGATGGAATAAAACGAATATTTGTTTTTATGTTACTTGTACATTATAGAATAGATAAAGGGAGTTCCATATTTATTTTTGAAAATCTTTATGTGAAGTAATTATTAATAAAAGAATCAAATGAACAAGTGTTTTTCACATGAAATATTTTCTATATGGTGAAAACGAAAGAGCGATGACGTATAGATATAAGTTTGAATGCCATCTATATGACATACTATGTTATAAAACATTAAACGTTGGTAAAGCAGTTAGAGAGAGCACCGTGACGCAACATCGCGATGCACCCGTTTGACGCAACCGAGTGACACTTAATTCCCATGTTCTTCCTTCTCCCGCCAACTCCTAACCTGCGTTAAGTTAAACCTGCGTTTTGCTTCATTAATTTTACTAGCTTAAAATAAGAAAATACTTTTAATAATATCATTTTATTTTTGCATTAAAATACAAACGCAACATCACGCCACCGCTACATGGAGGCTATCAAGACGCTCCAACGCTTGAAATAAACCATTATAACAAAATCAATTATCAAATGAATTTCCAATTGGAATTCAATTGGACCATACATTTTTTGTTGAATTAAAATCTTATTGGAAACGTAATATGTTTACTTACAACCATATTTCACGTGTATTTTTAATGTAATGACGTGCGTGATCACAGCCTTCTAATGCGAAGCGGTGACAATCCACGTCGTTCATACAAATAGCTAGCGAGGAACAAACTGATCATCACCGAGGCAACTCCCAACAACGCTGGGATTTGGCAGTTTTATTTTCAAGGACAGAAACTTTTTCTTCCGTTATAAAGCCACACACACGTCTATGCATATTTAAATTTAAGTCTATAGTTGACACATTGTGACCAATATTGTTACAATATTAATTGTAGACTGATTTTGGGATTGGAAAATTTCCTAAAATAATTATATATTGACGGATGTACAGTTTTTAATATACAATTATAAATTAATTGTATATTTACGAATAATTTTTTGAAATTGTTTTGCTTTCTTACTCATAATTTTTTTCTTACCACAGACCACTTTTTTTTTTTTTGTCGCAGGTCCATGTTGCTAACAAATAGATGCGTTCAATAATAGAAGTCGAATATTTAACAACAAATACGTTAATTTGCAGAGTAAAAACTAATCATATTATAAATATTTCGGCCCAATATATTCAGAAGTGAAATATTTTAAACATTTAGTTCTCTTTATTAGATCTGACTTTATATTTTTGTCAAGATTATTTACTATCTAGTACAATAATTTTAAAAATAAGGACTTTTGTGAACTGATTTTATTTAGCGTTCATTAAATTTTGAAAATTACCAACGTAATTCTAGATTTTTAAATTAATACTGTACCAAGTCCTTTCCACCTTTCGCTATTATGAATTTATTTAGTTTAGATAAGGTTTTTTAATCATATAGGAACATCTTGCACGATGCAGCGAAATAAGTAAATTGGCAATGAAAAATTATATAGAAATTGTTTTTATTTAATTTATAAACAACTTCTTATACATGAAAATGCCCTACAGTTGTAAAAAAAAACACTTGTTTATTGATAGCTATTTTCAGTGTCGAATAGATTAATTAAACCTAGTCTAGCTAGCCCGCAGCCCAGCAGGCACTATTATTTCTGATTGGTTCATTTAATTCATGACATCGTGAATTTCATAAAGAACTTATATTCCGCCGACCGTTTCAAAAGTCTACGTGAAAAACTACAATTATTTATGGGAACTTAAAGATTATGCACGTTAGCGATTGTTTTAATTTATTGAATTAAATTCTTGAGCGACAAATACACGAACAAACCTCCAAGTCCCATGCGCTATATCTTTTCTTGACACATATCGACTATGAATAAATGGCTTGAAACGTAATTACTGACCACCACCTGGATTTTAACCAGCGTTCGCTAACACGTGGTCGCACCACGCTTACATTTGGCCCGTGGGGTCAAACCATTAGGAGTGTTTTCAGATGAAAAAAAAAAATCAATTATTCCCACATTCCGTGGTCTGCAACAAATTGATTATGCTCCTGGTATCCCACCCTTAAGGCGTCCGACTCGGGGTCACAATCAACTTAAAACGTTTGCCGTCTCGCTCGCAGGCATCCCTTTAAATTATCGCTAGACAAGGACAAAATATTAAGTATGAGTTTGCGTTATAAGTTTTGATCTTTGATTGATGACGAGTGGAAGCGCCGCGAGTGAGAATCGCGCTTAAATTCAATTCCACCAAAATGGCTTCGTGAGTAGTCATTAAACCCTGTTTATTTACTTTAGGGGCGGTCGAATAACCATTAGCGGTAAAAGCGGTGCGTTGTGTATAATCGAATTTATTAACTTACTGACATGACTTGTCTGCTGCGCTTGCAAATTAAGAACTAACCCTTATGCTTCACATGCGGACAAGAAACTTATAAATCGTATGTATTAATAAGATACCAACAATCAGTAACTGATTTTTTATTATACAAAATAACGATTTTTCGTGGTATAATAGTGTTAGTTAAAGCTATAAAATTAGGGAAAAAATTCTATGTCATAGGCAAAATTATAAATTTATAGAGTATTTTTAATTTAACTGCTTGATCGTTACTGGTTTAATTTACTCAAAATTAAAATACAAACACGTATAAAAAAAATCGTGTCCGTGTGACCTTTACGCGCGGTTGAAGTAAAACTTCTTTGACTTTTATGATAAACATCACCAAAAAGATTAATCGTAAAATAAATATGGTGATTTATACTTTATTTTTTTGATAATGCAAATTTGCCCTTCCCGTATTTGTGAGAGCCCAAGGATCTATTGAAATATTTTTATAAATATAAATTGTACTTATATATGTACATAGAATTACATATATTATTCGGTGATGGTTCGTTATTCCAGTTAACGACGAAGCATTTACGTATAATTGACAATTCTATACCGCTATTTGAAGCATCAATTGCTATAGTGTTTTGTCTACTCATAGTAAGAAATTTAGAAAAAACATTTTATTAATTATAATATAATATAGATTTTAAAGATGTAATTAAAAAAATTATTAATCATACCAAAATTAAAAGCCAATTTTGGTATGATGCAATTACATAGATATTTTATTGATAAGATTTTTAATTTTGGTACCAAAAAACTTATATTTTTATGCCGTGGGTCATGATCAGTTTACTGAATTTTGCGTTTATTTACAGATAAAGAGATAAAATTTTCCTCCGAGTAAGTCATATGAATTTTTAACAACACATTAAAAAACAGTGGCGGCGCTAGGCGTCGGCGACGTCGGCGACCGCCGACGGCCTCGCGCCTGAAGGGGCCTCGCAAACAAAAAAGTTTTGCCTACAAGTTGTTAAAAAGAGGCCTCGCAAAAAGTTTTGCCTACAAGTTATTAAAAAGAGGCCTCGCAAACCTGATGTCGCCGACGTCCACGAGTGGTGTAGCGCCGCCACTGTTAAAAAACATCCGAAACCGACGAGCTTGCATGAAAAGACTAATGGGTGTCAGTGACGCGAGAGAGATACGTGAAGATCGTACTATGTAGAAATCTATTATCTTTCCCTACCCTTCTGGGAAATAGGCAAGAGTTTATATTAATATTGTTATTTGTTAAAAAGTTCATGATCCTAAAGTATTCTTTTATTACACTTGCCTTTTTATAAAATAATTCGCAGAATAATTGTCATTTAAAATAACCACTGTAATCATATAGATTAAGTCCCTACAAAATGTAGGGTTATAATATTTTGGGCCAGCATTTGTATATGCGTAATGTTACCAATACATACATACAGGTATTAGGTTGGTAATGAAGAGAATGTTGCTTCCGTCCAAAAACTGTTACTTCCGTTTGAAAAAGATTGAAGAGTTACTCTCAAGTTGCGGCTAGAGAAGTGCGTCCGTCTGTCTGTCGGTCTGTCTGTCAAGACCCTTTATCTCGGGAACCCGTTGAGGTATCCAGTGGAAATTAAAACCAGATACTTAAGTCTACAGTCCCTTGAAGTTGTGACAATATCAAACTTCTCAGTTAACGTGAAAAAAGATGCGCTAGTTTATGCCGCAAAAAACATATTTTTTGACACTCTCAAGGGAATCAAAACTTATACGGTATTTCGTTGACCTAGAACTATGAAATTTGGCCAGTAATACTGCCTTATACTACAAATATAGGAAAAAATCTGAAAATCATATATTTGTAATTAAATCATAAAAATAACTGATTAAGTTACCTAACTAATTTAGGTACGAACTGTTAGTATAACACAATTTCCTGTAAGTATGTAATTATAAGTTTTGGAAACGGAATTTCTGGAAAAGCTCGGAAAAAACTGCAAGATTTAATTTCTGAACTATTTATAGTATGTACCTGCAAAGTACCAAACCCTCGGTGGGCGAATTTGACACGCACTTGTCCGCTTTTTTTCTTTTTGATATCGTTGTTACGTTTCATCTAGTTTCGAATGACAATGACGCTGATGAAGTTTTCACTTCAAAAATGATCGTAATTCAAGGATAGCAGTTCTTAAAAATGATCAGCAACTTTTAGCTACAAAATTACAAGCATCTTCAGAAAATTGTTACATGTCCCAAATTTTTTTAGTAACTTCGCTCTTACCTGTCACAATGTGGGGGTTAATTTTTATAAAGCGCTCTGTTAATATCAAATTCAAAATATTGATGATTACCCTACACTTTTCTTGCGGACGGCGCGGGTTCTCAAAAGCAACGAAATTACGGTGATTAGTTTCGGATTAAAAGCGAATGAAACCAGTCCTTTTTTACCTGGGACACTTTTTTATCGGGGCGAAAGGATTATGTGAAATTCGTCAAAGTACTAAAAAGGCGATGGCCTTGTTTTCGTGTGCTTACGTTTTTTTGGAATAAATCCATTCTGGATATAGATATTCCGTTTACTAGTTAAGACAAAATCTTGTAGTATTTGCGATTTTATTTAGACCCAGAGTAAACGGCGTTTTTTTGAAGACAAGTGATTGGTTTTATAAATATATTTGTATTAAAAAAATGTCAAAACTGCAATTTTGACTAAAATATCGTCACTCTTCTTCATTTCCTTAAGATTTGACTGTTGTTAAAAATTTTGCTTTTTTGTTTACGATATATTTTTTTTTAGACAGAATAGTGAACAATTAATTTCCTAATACAGCTGTCTACGAATAGCGTATGTTTGAAATTTTACCACTTGTACTGAACAATCTATAAATAAACTTAATATTAAATTCATTTACATTTTATACAGATAGTGTAAGCCTCCTTACCTTAAGAGGTCTAATAATCCACAAACACGACCAATTATATAGATTTATGGAAAGTAATAAAAAATAAAATGCATTATTACATTTGAATGTCAAAATTTATTTAATGTAAAGTACCAAATAGTGTCATTATCAAAATAACATTTTCTTTGTTTGAATTTATGTAGATTGAAATGGCGATT
>BGZK01004914.1:0-10864 GCA_005406025.1 Eumeta japonica | reverse complement strand
AATCTTATTGAAAAATTAAAAGGCCTTGCCGCGCTTCATAATTTAAAAGTTCTCTACATTAGCAATAATCTTATAAAAGATTGGACCGAATTTAATCGTCTGCAAGAGCTGGAATCTCTAGAGGATTTAGTGGTTGTGGGAAATCCCATAGCTGAGGGGCTAGACGAGGCCACCTGGAGGTCAGAATGTATAAAAAGATTGCCAACAATAAAAAAACTTGACGGCGAACCGGTGGTACTTAATGAAGAAGCATAAAGACATCAATCGATTGGAAAAAAAAAAATAAAAAAATAAATATTGAAGTGTTAAAATATGCAATTGTTGACACAAATTTAAGTACATACGTAAATGTGTGAATAAACAAAACAAGTTGTTGAAATATTTAAATTCTAATTGTAATTGTTTAATTGCTATAAATCGTTTAGTTATTTAATTGTTGTGTGAATCAGTTACATTTTTCTTATAACTTACTCTTCGGTCACATTAGTCAAATATATGATAAAGTTAAGTTGACCTTTCCTTTAATTTTTTTATTTTTTCAAATATGGGTTCACATATTAGAGTTTTGCAATATAATTAGTTTAATGTTGTCACATAAAAATTAAAATAAATCACACCAAACCTGAACAAAAATAGTGGTTACGTTTTTTCGCTTTGAACATTTGTCAAGTCTGATCGTAACTTGAGTTTTGCAGTCATTTTTAAACTCTTCCTTTCATTTTGTTCTTTGGATATCAGAAAGCATTAACTTTTTCGCATATTATCATGGTTTCATTATCAGATATGAAGTTACCTGAAGAAGTTTTTGAAAACGTTTTAATTGGGTTTCATTTAAAATGTATGCGTTTCAGGTTACATTTAGCACCAAAGCAACATTATAAACGTTTCCATTTAAAATAGAACAGTAATTTTTATTGCCTCCTTTGCTGTTTTGCCTGTTTGAATGTAAGTGATGGTGAATTCTTGAACTTTGGCTAAGCACATATTTTTGCAGTTTATTAAAATTTCAAGGGGTTTGCCAGCTTGGCTGATAGTGCCTCATGTTGCTCGACAGCTTTGTGTTTCTATCGACGGCGATTGCTACCGCCAATGCTTTAATTCAAAGGAAACAAGTAATTTAAAATTGTTTAGAAATCGATTTAAAATTATGGTAAATGAACTTAAATATCTAAATATCGTTGCCTAAAAGTATTTATACTGGTTGGATGTTTCTTCTTGCTTAAAGCATGAAACACATTGCTTACAACAAGCTACCGACTACTTACTACCTGTAAAAGTACGGACCTTGCTATAGCAATGGTTATTTTAACGAAGGCGTAGCTACATAACAGTATAAAGCATCAATATAGCCACACCCAATTTGGCATTAAACAAATATGATATACGAACCAGCTATACGAACATTGTGGCAAAAAATTCAGCTACACAAATGCTTTAAAGCTATATTTATGTAAATAAAGCTTAGGTTGGATTAGGTAGGCACAGCGGCTGTATAAAGGGAAAGACAGTTAGCACTCACGTGAGTTCTAATAAATTCGGTTCCTTTGTGAAAGCCCTAAAAGACATGATAGGGGTAAGGATGGATAAAAGGTGAAAGAAGCTAGGAAAGTCAAAGGAAGGGATGGAATAAAATTTCAACAGCACTACTGTATATAATTAGACTGGTTCCAGCCGCCTAATGCTCCTCACAAAGGAGACAAGTGCAGCTAAATTTTTCGTTTTTAGTTCAGATAAGTCATTGAAAATCCTTTCCTGTACATATATAACACAAAGGCCCTCCAGGTCTCGACAAGTACCAAGGAGATGCAACATAGTCTCCTTCAATTTGCTCTTCCTCGCGGTGGCAGTTTCTGCAGAAGTCGTTGTAAATTAACCCCAATCCTTTTGCGTGGATGGCAAAGATGCAGTGTCCGGTAATCATCGACACAGCCACCATCATTAAATGTGTTCTGGGAAGGTTCAATAACACTCTTGTTCTTCTTAAGTCCAGACGAGTCCGTTAAGCTTCTCGAGGTGTAACACATGGACTTCAGTAACCACCTATCCTGAGCCCATTTCGCAAAATAAAACCCAATACGCTTCCAATGTGTTGCAAGAGCAACTCATAGAAGGCCGTAATGCCTTCCTTTGGAAGGTCATCCCCTTTCTTGCTTACATGTGAAAATTAATACGATTATGTGGAAAAACATTAAAGAGATTCATTTTGTGTGATTTTGATGACGCAGTTGCCGCTTCACAAATAATTAATAAGCTGACATTATCGTTACAAGTGACTGCATTTGCAGCTGGTGTTAGAGAGCTTGCCGTGTCAAATGTGTTTCATGCTAAAGCGAAAATATCTAAGCTCCTGTAATGCCAGACAGTACATTCATTCTTTGAAAAGAATGATTGAGTTTGCAAGTTGAGCAAGATTCTGTGAATTCACAGCCAAATCGATTTGAAAGGCCCTGAACCCATTCTGAAACTTGTTTGATTTTTCATTTTGCTTTAGTTTTCACGGCTGCTTGAATAAATTAACCAAGATATTGTATACTTTTTAACGTTCTTTTTAGTTTCTGGTTTATTTATTTTATGTCCCCTTTTAATCAAGGAAAGTTTACCAAAGTGGCTTTGTGCATTTTACTGAGTTATTCTTGTGAATTTGCTTTAAGACTGACTCTACAAAGTTAAATTTTCAGGAGTAATTCAAATGGTGAAATTTCTGCACGAGGACATCACACAGCTGTTTCGCATAACTGATAAGAAGGAAGAACTATGCTGGATGAATCTATTAAATACATTCGTACCATATTGGGTATAACATGTGCGCCTACTTTTGTGGCTGGGTTTTGGTTGCAATAGATACATTTTATCGTACAATTTGGAAGCCTGAAACTGTTTTCAATATGCCGGAGGTAAGTCAGATTAAAATGAAAGCCACGAAAAACTCAGATGAGTAAATCGACCAAATGGTTAAAAATATTGCTGGGAGCAACCCTAAAATTCGATGCGAGAGAATAAGCTTTCTAATGTATAACAGTTGGAAAATTTTTCTTTGGGATTAAATTTCAGAGCAAAATAAATATGGTAATTTCAATCAAAAGTTATTAAACAAAATAAAATGAATATCTAATAATTTATCACTTTCCGAAAATGATTATCCAGTCGAGTAAAAGACTTTAATCTAATTGACGGTGCTATCGAATCTAATAATATTCCGACGGTATTATCTAATTACCACATTCGATAGGTTTAAAAATTGATTAAATAAATTTAATGAATTCATTACTAATAATTTTTTTTATTAAAATAGTCAAGTCACAGCAAATGGTTTAGGTTCCTACTATAATTATCAAATAATTGTTTTATGATTATATTAAGCTACTAAAGTTATGTTCACATAGATCCAATTTTCGAGTTCGACATCGAGCAATATTTATCTAAATTTTTCATTTTGATATGATGACATTCGATAGATCATAGTCTATTGAAAGTATTTTAGTGCAATTTATCGTAAGCCACTGGTTACTGACTAGGCTTGGGCTCGTTTTGCTACTGAACCAATAATCAAGATCAAGCCCATGCTTTTTAAATGGGTTTGATCATTGGTTCGTGGCAAAAACGACTGAGTGAAAGATTTGGACCCAAACTATTACTGACTCTGTCACTATTTCGTTGGTTAAAAATTTGTTTTTGTATTAAATCTATTTATATAAACGAACGAACAAACATGTTCGAAATAGTGTAAGAAGCAGTTGATGTTATAGTCGAAACATAAATTATTGCTCGTAGATTGATTATCATTTTCTTTGTAAAGAAAATTGAATAGAGGTGGGTTTGGTGAATTTATCTGGCGATTTGATTACTTATCGAATGCAATAATTAGCTTGGTCGACAGGTATCGAATTGTTATTCTATTCAATAGTACATACGATAGAGAAAGCAATAATTAAGCTCAGTTGCTAAATTTAACATCTGGATCATTATGATCATTGTGCAATCAACTATGGTGAGTAGTTCTCTCTGAGGTCAGATATGCAAGTTAACTCATTAGGAAGTGTTTTTAACTTCTTGACTACTTTTACCAAAATGGTTTAATAGAAATTTCGCTGATTTTATCTACTTATAATTTTGTATTTAAAATTTAATTGCAGATCCTTAATGGCACCGCCAGTAATATTTTCAATTAATACCTTTGGCAGAAGTTTATGCTGATTTCAACATTTATTATTTTGTAGCATTATATGCCGTATTCTTGACCGTGGTCACCGTACCTTGTTGGCATACATTTATCCCTGTTTAATGAAATATATAGTATTAAAATATGATATTATACATAAACGTTTAAAGGACTATGATGTGAGTGAAGACATTTATTCAGCACATTTTTGTTTTATTATAAATCTGAATCTAAATCGATTAACAGCTGACTAAATTATCCTTCAACAAAAACTATGAAGATTTGGAACTTTTACCCGAAAAGGAATTGCAGTACTGGCATACAAGAATGTGTGGTTTTTTCATTCGTGAACAGGCCAAATTAAGATGGTAATTTTATTCATGTCTCCACGCACCATAGGCTATTACGAGTTGGCCTTTCTCCTACACACAATATAATAATAAAAAAACAATTAATTTTTGTATGGCTGAATCATGCTGTCAAGCAAAGTACCAGCAAAATGGCAGCTGGGTTCTGAACAGCTGATAAGTATGCACGTTAAAAGGGTCACCTTGAACTCACCTCGCCATAGACTTGAACATGACACCGGGAGAGCAATTTGTTAATGTTATTATCATGGTGACGAATACGTGTAAGATGTTCATATTCTCGGTCGCCATATTATTTATATGAGCAGAATATGACAACAACAAAATAATATTTGATGGCGAACATCATGTCAGAGCCTGACACATTTCTGATATTTGACATTTTGTTCATACTATGGACATCCCGAGTTAAGCTGTCAGAGTTTTTAATTAATTAAAAAGAGTTTTATCAGCCAGCATTTTGTATCGCAATACAGATTTTGGCATCCGCCTGATAGTTGAAATATGAAAATTTTTATTACAGCCAGCATTTTGTATTGTTATACAGACTTTTGTCATTCAACCTGACCAAGAAAATATACGAATATGAATAATATCAACTTTCAATCATAAACTACATTCACGTTTTAAGGAAACTATACCCTTTCAGGGTTTCCCTGATTCATTTGTGAGCAATTTCGTGGCAACAACACCTTTCAAAAATATGTTAACTGATCATAAGAATGAGCAATAGGCAAATCTTTGTTTAAACCTTTAACTAATATATATTTAACCATCACAAGGAAAGCTAAAGCTAAAGCTAAAACTAAAAAAAAACAAATTCCCAAGAGTTTTGCTTATGAGTTGTGTAGCAAAGTGTCGGCAACATAGACGACGGCTGACGTCTAGTAATAGCTTTAAAGGCTTTTTGACGTGTTATAATTAATCTAATTAATCTAATTAAATAATTTCTGAATATCATTCTAGAAAATGCAATCAGCTAATTGTCTTTAAAACTAATCACTTTCATCATTTTATAATTTTAGTTAATGTTATAATTTTTTATTATTTTCTATAAAGGTTTACTAAGGTGGAGTTTTGATAAGAATACCAATATTTATAGATTTTGTCTTGTATTCGGTTTTAATGTGTTTTCTATTTTATGCCATTGCAGGGGTGTAAGTATAAATATACACTGTTAAAAAGATATATGTGTATTGAGATAAATATTTGTTTTTTTTGTAATTTCAGAATCCTTCCAATATGGATTATTTATTTCTTACAGCCAATATACTGGCTATGTTGTCTTTATTGTGGTTATATCACTGGTATGCCACTTTGGTAGCAAAAGTGTAAGTTAAAAGAAAGAAAAATTATTTTATATAAATAAATAAAAAATCTCTTGTTGTAGCCCGCAATGACACTATATAAAATACAAAGATAATAATGCCGATTCTCTAAGTATAATAAGCAGGATATATCTAAATTAATGTTGTATTATATTAATATGCAATTCTGAACTTGGGACCTGAGATTTTGGCCAAGAATGACCGAATGAGGCAATCGGTGCTTAGTGATTCCATATAAAGATGGGAAGAAAATAGAAAGAGTTGTCACAGAGATACGAACGTTTGTACACCATGTAGTGTATAAAATACTTTTATTAAAACAAACAAAATCTAGTAGAAATTAGATTATGGCCACGCCTATATTCCACACATATTTATGTATGTACATGTGTATACAAATAATTTTCAATATTTTCCAAATTCTTCTACATAAAGCTCTATAAATTCATATACTTACATAAATTTTGCATTCACCACATATTTTTGTAAGCATTGTACAGCAGCCACCTACCAACCCCTATGTGCCAGAACTAAAATTCAATATTTTCCAAATAATTGCATTTTACAAATCCACAAACATTTTACATTCAAGGCATATTTTTAATAATTAGACTTTGACCACGCCTACCGCCCACATATGACAAGACTAAAAATTATTTTTCAACTAAGTGCCTGAAAGCTCTACAATTCCATACAGTTTTTGAACACATTGCATATGCTTTAGAAGTTAGATGGTGACCACGCCACACCACCACACACGGCAAAACTAAGATTCACTGATTTTCAACTAACTGAACACAAAGTTCTATAGTTCTGTACATTTTGTACTCGAATATGTTTTGATAGGAATTGGATGGTGACCACGCCTACCGCCACATATGACAATACTAAAAATGTAAGGTTTTTAAACAACAAAAAGTTTTATAATTCCAGACATTTTTATATTGTTTTACAAATAAGATTGGGACCACGCCCACTGCCCACACGAGACAAAACTAAAAATTCATTGATTTTCAATTAACTGAACGCAAGATTTTACAATTCCACAGATTGCTTGCACCCAATGCATACATTTTTTTGGAATTAAATGGCGACCACGCCTACCGCCCACTTGAAATGAAACTTAAAACTCTTTGACTTTCAAATAACTGCATACAAAGTTGAGTAAATCTATAAGCAATTAACACTTAATGCAATGCAATGTTTGTAAAATTTTTCTAACGGCCACGCCTTCCACCCACACAAGTTTCACTTACAACAAGTATTGCAAGTGCTTTCATGCATTTTGTCTTAAATGCTAAAGTGTTTTCAAACAATTATCCGTTGACCAAAGAATATGCCTAGATTTTGGTAAAAGTTTAGATGAAAAGGAAAAAATAATTCAAATATATATACGATTTTAAGATAGAGACATGAGTAAAGGATTTTTTGAAGTTTCATTTGCAATAAAATTCATTTTGCCACTATTTATTTCATTACTCGTAAAGTCATACAATAACCCAGGTTCTGCTCAATGAAGAGATCACCTCTTACTCTTCAATTATTACCCCATACAAATCAGTATATTCGACTCATATATCAGAGAAGGAAATTCGTAATGATCATTACTTATTGTTGTTATATAGTTAATAAAATTTAAGCAAAAGTGGCGAATTTTCAAACTTTTTTTTTTAACTAAAAATCTTGTGTCTATTAATATTTTTTAATTTTATTTCTTAGAATAATCATTTTAAATAAATGTTTCCCCAGAACGATGAATTACATTTTGCCTTGTATTGCTGCCCGTGGTATACATTCCAGTAAATATTCAAAAAAATATTCTTTTAATGATGATGGAATCTACCAAGCCATTGAAAATGACAGCCTTATTTGTGGAAATGAATATAACAACTTTGTAGATGTGAGTACTTTTAATATAATATGTATATAATAATGAGCATACTAGAGATGTGCAAGTGTTGTGACTTAAAATTTTAATTTCGTGCGTGATTATAATTTTATATAACATCAATTTTAAGAACAGGTTAAATCACTAAACTTTGTCTTCACAGAAAAAATTCGTTTACTTAGTCATCAACGGTATTCGTTGAATCAGCAAATAAATTATTTGAGTAGAGACTTGTAATGAAAATCGCGTGTTCGAACAACAATTTTAGAAAAAAAATTTGTTGAATAACTTTTTTGACAAACAACAATATAAACAAATTTGAATGACAATCAATGACAAATGATACATTGGTTTTATTTATTTTTTTTTTTTTTTGGAAATGAATTTTTGATTTAATTATTAATTTTAAAATTTTCTGTAAGAATCAGAATTCTGTTCTCTGTTTGCACCTGTGAAGTTTTTTATCCGGCTTTGATTATTCTGTATGAAAATCTTATCATTGCGTTGCATTTTTTTTTTAATTCAAACTAAATTTCTAAATTACAAGGTAAAATCTTTGCTAAAGGCGTTTGAATTGACGTCAATGCTTTATGAAATTCTCAAAATCCCATGTATTATCTTAATCTAAATGATATTAATGCTGAAATTAATGTGTATTGGTAGGGTGTGATCTTTCATGATTAAAAATTTCGTGAGTGAAAATGTGTAATTAAAAAATCTTAAGCATTAAACATATTCGACACAGCAGCTAGCGACTACAATCTGACAAAAATAATTTACATGCGTTCTCATGGGAGCTGTCATTTTGAAGAGGTCGTAAATATATCCCATCTTGACCACCGTTTTAGCTGCCGTCAGCTTAGAACTAATTCTGTTTTTGGGCGACAACAAATTAGTCATAAATTAGTGATTTGAATTTTATATAAAGATTGTTTTAGATTGTTTTGTGTGATTAAAGTTTATAAGTTTAATAATAAATATGACTTCGTTAAAAGAATTTCCAGAAAGTATGTTTTAACTGTCTCTTTCACTATTTCGAACATGTTCGTTCGTTCGCATAAATACATTTAATACAAAAACAAATTTCAAAATTTTGTTGTTGTCTCAAAACGAACGAACGAACATGTTCGAAACAATGAACTGGCAGTAAGTGATTTTGATGATGGTAGCTGCTGCTACCAAAATAATATGTCGCTGACGTCTTGGCTACAAATGTAACCAGCTACGGTGTTCGTGTGGTCTGCTGTGTCAATGTGTTTAATGCTTTACTCATGAATGCGCCTGATTGTAAGTCAAAAAAAAAGTTTGTAAGTAAAATATTTTGGTTGTGAGCATGCGCATCTCTAGTACATAAGGACAAATATGAATAATATTGGGTATGGACTTTTGTTTAAGGTTATCCGTGGTGCCTACAGCTATTTTAGCATTTTGAAAAATGCCAACCTGGAACAATAAAATCATTGTTATAATAAAACCCAAAATATATGGCAAACAGCTAATTTTTGTTATTTTTACTTACTTTAGATGAGAAAAATGCAGGTTATATATGTGAAAGAAAAATAATATAAATACGTTTATTGTTTTAAAAATGGTTCTTATTGATAACACATTAAATAAAAATTTGCTTTAAAACCTTGATTGCTTAATTTTATCTAAGGGAATGTCAGATACTTGAAATTTTAATAATTATTTAGTGTCAATTTATGCTTTAAAAATTTCCAAATATTACAAATTTTACAGCATTGGAAAAACTTGCTAACAACAGCAGCAAATTAACAACAATATTATTTTCTTTTCTTTACAATTCATGTATGTCTTATAGCCCTTCCCTCAACCCATTGCCAGGCAACTTCCTTTTTGAAGAAAAACATACAAATTTAATTAAGAACAACTCAAAAGGATTTGGTGCAGAACAAATTAAAAAAGAAAAACAGGATTAAGGACAAAAGATCAAGAAAAACTTTATATTCATTTATTTAACATTTCTTTTTCTGTTTTTCCAACTTACTTTCATATGATTTTTTGCATATTTATTCACATGAATTACTTATGAAACAACAATACAACTTGACAAAATGCAGGGCTGACAACAACAGCAACAAAGTAACAACAAGATTTTTCTTTTTTTTTGTCTCAACAACACAACATTGTAATTGAAAATTTGTTAAAAAATTATAAATATCTGAATGTTAACAACTAAAAAAAAATTTTTTTGCTTTTCTTTGACAATAACATAAAAAAAATTCAGCTGAATTATTTGAAGTAGATACAAACTTTTTCGTAAATAAACTTTCATATCTTGAGATGAGCGCACTAAAAATAAATACATAATGTTGAGTAAAGTCTTCATGACAATTGTTAAAATTTGCTTAAACACTCATGCATCTACTTTGAGGCCACTATTATTAAATCAGTATCGTTAGTTATTCTTATCATATGAATTAAATCCCTAAATAATGACTAAATAGCCAAGTTGCAAAGTGTAACAGAATATTTCTATACAGAACTTCAAACAACCATTAAATTTAGAAATAAATTATTTTTATTGTAAGCGATGGAGTTTTGTCCTTCCAAATACAACGTTACACGATACAATTTGGAAGTTAAATTAAATACATTCACCAGTTTTGATATTCCTGCCTCGCCTCCTTCACTATTTCAATATGTTCGTTCGTTCCCATAAATATATGTGAGACAACCGCAACATTTTTTGACAGTGTTATAAGTCACATTTTCTTCATTCATTCATTCTCTTCAGATTATATTATTTATTTATTTAATTATTCTTTACAAAGTATATATGCACAATATGGGCCGGGTAATTAAGACGATATGCCAAGATGGTATTAACAGAATATTTGTTGGTTCCTGCTACTGACTGTTCACGACCTATGCCTTCACATACGAAGTGTCAGCAACTTGGTTGACAACGAAATTCCTCAAAATAACCGCTACCGATACAGCTAATTGGGGCAGATCAATCAACCAGTGCGAGTGAGACGCAAAAATCTTGAAGGTCAAACAACCAAAAAAACCTGAACGCACTTAGATATAACTACGATGATGCGAGAGCTGTTCTTCAGCCCAGAGCTGCTTTACGACTAGATTATATTATTTTATT
>BGZK01004913.1:0-10883 GCA_005406025.1 Eumeta japonica | reverse complement strand
CTGTTAACAAATATTGTTGCTACTAACCGAAATAAAAGTCTCAAATATTTATTAACAAAACAGCGTTTAAAATACTGTTTAATGCTAGGTTAGATTAGGGTTAATAGAGGCTTATAATAGCCCATGTCATATGACATATACCAAAGCTAGTCTACGCCTGTTGTGCTCTTTCTCACCGGTCTAAAAGATCTCCTTGATTTCCAGCATGTCGTTGGTTATGACCCGTGGTTATATCAATGACGATGAAGGAAGAGCTGGTTGGAGAAACAACTCAAATTCTGAGCCCAGAGAACAAAATAAATAGTTTGCTTATTTATCTTCTCGTTAAAGCAGTAAAACCTCAATCGGAATAGAAAGAATTAAAAAACAAAGAATTGTGTTAGGGTTTGAAATATTAGGTTTATTCCCGTATAATAGACAATTAGCTCTTATGCGTCGAGTAGTCTTAAAGCAATCAAAAGAATGACGAGAAAATGTAGGCCGAAAGTAGCATTTTAGACATTTTCTCCAATTTGACATCAACATTTAGGCATTAATTAAGAAAGAGATAAATATATAGTTGTGAATCTATAATAGTGAACGTCAAAGCAATTAGCTTGAATATACAACGAAGTACAAAAATTTGCACAGAGCCTGTTGTTATGGCCTCTGGCCTTAGCAATCGGTGTAAGGCCGTGATACACTATCCTATTCAGTCGTACAATTTGTCAAAAAACTAGTGTGTGTTCAAAAAGTACGATAGTGTGGTCTAAAAGTGTAGATTTTCTTGACAAGTCTGTCCGATTTGCAAAAGTTTATGAAAATTTTCATAAAATGATAGATTCCATGCGATTTCTTTGTAAAGCTGTTTTTGCATCATATTTGTATAATAGTGTGGCAGACGCAATGCCATTTTCAAACGATTTTTAAAAGTCTTTAAGACTTTGCTGTTATATTCAAGTGAATGAATCGTACGACTGTGTAGGATAGTAAATCACGGCTTTTAGGTCACTCGCAAGATATCAGCATTTTTATTTGTGCTGATCACGTAAAATTATTTCTGAGTGTCAAACATCAGATCAGCAACATCTGCAAAACGATCTAGATAATTTTTACAAATAGTGTGAATTTAATTTGATGGAACTAATTTTAAATAAATGCAAACATATGTAATTTTCCAGGATTAAAAATTGTACCTATGTACTCCTATTCTTGATGGATGTAAGTTACAATCTGTTAGCATAATAACGGATTTAGGACTTTGTTAGAAACAAAACTGAATTTCGATCAATACATAACTAACAGTTAATAAATTCTGCAGCGTTCTGGCCTTTAATAAAATCAAGCAAAAGAGTCTAATGATCCATATTATTGACTAGTTAGGCCAATTTTAGAGTACGGCAGCATTATTTAATCCCTTATATAATATCCACAACGATCGTAGTATCAGTACAAAACAATTCCTTATTTTCGGTTTAAAAGGGTACTTGAATCACCATCTTACTCTGTAAGACTCGCTGAAAATAATTTACCAGCCCTGTTTGGAGAACGATATAAATTATATTTTTATGGGCAATCTCATAAATGGAAACATCAAATATGAGTTGTAACATTTAACACTCCTCAACGCTCACTACAATTTTAAAGACCGCTATATGTCAGTACATGTCGAACCAATTTTGCTACTACTATGCCAATGCACTGAGGAAGCTATTCAGCTGCTTAAATGAGAGATGTATAACTTTATCGATTCTCTTCGAATATTTATATCATCAAAAGTAATATTATTATGTTTTTGAATCACTAATGATCATTCCTATCATATAATTATATAGTGGTTCATTGTCGTATTACAATTACTATTATAGCTTGTGACGATTTGTCCATAGACTTAATTAAATGTTATAAATAATGTTCCAATGTCTCGCTATCCTGCCCACATGCTGTACATCATCTGTCTCTTTTAAATTTTAATGCTACCTGATTTAGCCAAAGAGACACATAATTATTGATGTTACCCATTATTACACCTTTTCATATCTTTGATGCGAAATAAAAAATCAAGTAAAAACGTTATATTCGGACCGGATCTCCAAATATGTAGACGTAAAAATAATATAAAATTCCTAGCCATAAATTACCATTTGCAACCCTGAAAGCACATATTCGCCCCGACCAACATATGCGATCAGAGACTACAAAATCGCTACACCACAGCTAGCATGTTACAGTCGCATAAGCACCTCAACTGAAGGCACCACGGAGCAGCAACCCCCGGTGATACCTGATTCAATCCTCGGGTAGTGCTCGCAGAGCAAGCCTATAGAAATGTGAGTTAGCCCCGAAGATTTGTTGCCAGGGCAACCTTTGCCCTTCTACGCCTTTATAACTCGTAAACAGAACGCCAAAGTGTTGCAGCTCACCACGACTTGATCTGCCTCCGGGTGGACATCTTGCTGGAAGTAAGAATTATCTCCCAAACGGGAAGTATTCTACGAAATGCTGTTGGTATATTTCCTCCAGCAGTTCAACTGCTACCCGAGTAAAAGTTATTTTTGGGTCTACTTTATTTTTAACAACTTTATTCGTTTTCTAGGTGTACAAGATCTGCTGACTTTCAAGCTTTGCGGCATTTTAAAACTATATAAAATTATGCTATAAATAATATAACAGTTTCTATTAACTGTCTCTTCAATCTCGGCAATATGTTTCGCTTCGACAGCTCCAATATTATTCTCTTTTTCTTCCTTGAATTCCCTCTGCTTACGAAGCATTTAAAAATTGTTTTTATAATGAACAAAAGTTTTTAAAAATTTAGAAATATATAATTTAAAGGAGTAAATTTATAACAGCAAACTTTTCAACTCAGAGTGTTGCCATATGATTCAAGAGTATAAGCTTTTCAGCGTTGCATTTTGTGATGTGTGAATAATTTTGTCACTACAAGAATTAATTATGTGTGAATAATTTTGTCACTACAAGAATTAATTCAATGCAAATTTTGAAAGTAAATTTTATTCCGATATAATTGAACAACTATTTTAGAGAAAATTCTTACCTCTTTAATAGTTTCCTTAAAGAAAATAAAAGCAAAGTTTAAACTAGTGGGCATGAGTGAGTAATTTTGACCACCTCTGTAAATACTTTTGTTTCTTTTATCAGAATCCTTTGGTGACACATTATTTTGAGAATGATTTTGTTTTTATATTCCTAAGCTTAAATGTGTTTTAGTTTGCTAAATCCAAAAATTAGGTAAATAAAATTAAATTTATTTCTTAAATAAAAAGAAGCGTTTTTCAGTTGTCTTGCGATGGTTAAAGCACATATTTTATTTTGCAAGATTGATCATAAAAATAAGTTTTATTACAAGACAAATGATGCCAACAACAACAACTACAGCAACGACAAAACGAAAACAACAAAACAAATGGTCATTGATATATGGTGCCATAAAGGACGGTTAACTGGACAGTTGAGTTAATAATGGTCATCATGAAAGACTGCTGAATTTGTACACATAATACTGATAAACTCTAAAGGAAATTCATTCTTGGATACACTGCTTTTTAGTAGGTGTGTTTTCTATATCTATGTGTGTATATATGTATATGTGTTCTGTTCGATATTGTTTGTATTTATGAGTTAAACCATAATAGGATTTCCATCTAACCATGGCTGGTGCTTGTGGAGTATCTTGCATGTATGCTTTTATAACAAATTGCTTTTAACTATATGAGAATTTCACACAAGGCTATAAAAATAATTTTCAAAAATGTTTTTACTTTGAAGGTGTGTGTGATGAAGTCGTTTGTGTAATAGTCTAGTGGAAAATATAAAGAAAAGCATTTTGATTTTATAGTCAGTACATTATTTAAATTAAAAACAGAAATTTAGATACTTTGCGGAAATTTTATAGAAATCTATTTTAGGATAAAAAACGCTGTTCGCTCTGGATTCGTTATATCGATGAATCGTTGCGATATAGATGAGCTGAGTTTTCGGCAAAAACGGCGATTGTTACTGTTGGAAGGAAGCATTTACTCAGAATAATAATAGTTATCAAAATATAGTCAAAGTTAATCAGAAAAATTTTTCTATAAACAATTGTTATCCGCAGCAATTGCCGCCGACATATAGCAGTAAACAACTAAAGGGTCTTTTGACCCAAAATAATAAGTTATCCATAGCAGTTATTTTACATAAATAAGTTATCCATAGCAGCTTTAACATAGAATTTGTAAATAACACCCAATTTTGTATATAAAATTTTCTTCTAGGAAATGGTTATGCATAGCAATGGAAAATTTTGTTTCTAATATTTACCAGCAACAGTTTCTTTCCCTAGAAAATTGTTTTTGCATAGCCATTTTACTGTATGACATTGCTATCTGTGGTAATATTATTATCCGAAACCAATTTTATATGGAAATCTTATTTATAACTTTAACGTTAGTAACGTTTACAATTTCTTCAAAGAGAAATTCTATTCATGTCAAATAATTTTTCCATATAAGATTTTTGCCCCGATTTTCTATATGAAGTCGTTATCTGTTATAAATTTCTCTGAAGAATATTGTTACAGCATTTTTTTTTCAAAAGTATTGTCCACATCAGTTTTTTTTTTTCTTTGTGAAAATTGTTATCTATAGTAGAATCAACAATTGTTGTCAGAGTTTACTTCGACAAAAACTTCAATTTAACTCGCACGTTACTTTGCAGTCAACAAAGCAAATAGTGTTTTATATTTTATTGCTGGGCGAAGGAATTCAAAGACCCTTACATCACAAAAATTTGTTCACTGCCTTGGTGAGACCTATTTTACTGTTCAGTAATTTGGGATCCACAATATAACTTTATATAAACAGGAGTCAGTATAAAACAATTCTTGCTGTTCTGTCTAAATCATCTCCATTGAATCCAACTGTAAATTTACCGCCATATCGCAGCCGACTGGCTCTTATTAATCTCCCTACATTGAAAAGCCGAAGAGTTATATCCAACATATTATTCATTTTAAATTTATTACAAGGGGAAATCGATTCAATACATCTTCGTGATAAAATAAATATTAATATTCCTAACAGACAACTAAGATCATACGTTCCATTGCATTTACAATTTCATAGATCAAATTTTTTAAATTTTTATCCCTTTCGTAGAGTTTGTGGTGAAGTAAACAGATTTTATGATATCATCGACTTATCTGAAAGCATTCATGTTACTAAAAGAAGACTTCTTTTGTATTTAAACTCTAAGAATTATATTTATAACTGCTTGTAGCTTTGTGATGTAATTTATGTTATGTTATTTCTATTTGTTTTTCTGTTATGTTAATTTCTCGGCTGTTATTAAATATTTAGCTGAAATATGTAAATAAATAAATAAATAGTTTTGTTTTAAAGGCATTAATTATCCATAGCAAACTATTTTACAGCAAGTTCTTTTAAAATTTCTATTCAGTAACAAATTATCCATAATAATTTTTCCTTAATATATGAAAACATATCATTATATAATATTAAATGATTTAAATGCGTTCTACAATTTGCTCTAATTCTTGTAAAGAAATATGTCTCAGAACTAAAAAGCTTCGTTGTAATTAAAACAGCACGAATAAAGAAAGTTTCAATTAATATAATTGCGCAATGTGCATGTTGTATGCAACAAAACTCAATGCGAATACGGATGGAATTGAAAGCCAAATGATGTCACATTTGTTCATACTAAACTTGTACAAGTTTAACTATATATTATAAGTATGTACTACATATTTTAATTTTATTTCTTGAATTTAAATTTTTCATTTAAATTTCGTCGTGCCAGTTTTCTTTTCGTTGCTTTCTTAAGGAACACGTTACATTTTTATCATCATCATCATTATTATGCATTTTCATCAATCTCCTCGTCAGCATCATGCGTACTCGCACTTAAAGTAGTAAAATTTAGAAAATTTCCTTACTTTTCAAGTGTAAAGTCAAAAATCATGTCGCAAAATTTTATGACAATATTTTTATTTTTTCCTTTATTTTTTTTTGTTTGAGTAAAAATAGAAAAATATTCACATACATCATCAGAAAAAATGCAGCTGCTGTTATTAACCTTTATTTATTAATGTAATTTTTGTAAATATACATTTATACATATGTATATGTATGTGTTGTCGTCAATTAACATTGAAAAATTCAAATAATTCGGCATTTCGGGGAATGTTGTCATGTCCGTAATTTGAATAACAATTTGTTTATATCAGTCATTACACTTGAGCGGTACATGAAATATAGCTATGCGATAGGCAGTCCAAAATTCACATCAACCCTACTACGCCTTATCGAGATGTATTAAAGTAGCACGCTTGGCTCTCCTATGTATTGGTATGGTTTCACATGAGTTCAACATATCATTTCTACAACATCAATGTCTACCCAGAAACATTACATTGCACAATGGGGTGTTTATCAGAAAAAGGGTAATAGGTTTGGAACTACAATAGAATTTTCGGAAATTTGATATTAATAAACAAGAGTTTCTTTAAGTTTCATGTCTTTTTTCTGAAGCTATTGATAAACTAGAAGTATGGCTATGTAAAAGCTGAAAGTTGTCTATCTCTTTACCTTGAATACAAAATTTCTTTTCCATCCCCTTTTTCATTTTTTCGGAGATCTCCATGCTATTCCAAGTTCCATGTTTTGCACCTCCCAAACAGAAATATTCGTTTGAGACCCCAAAAGTTTATATATTTTGATCAATCAAAAATCAAAAACTAAGACGACCTAAGATGTGCTCTTAAGTTCGTTTGTCTGTGGAAAACATTCTACAGTCCAAACGAAAGAGTTAGACCCTGAAATTTAGTGATGATTAAAATAGGAAATGAACGGAATTTGACTAAGGGGAAAAGTTCCCAAGAAAACTAAAACGACCTCTGGAAAACACTATATATTTTAAAGTATTTTGGTGATTTTGTAGAGCAAAGGAATTTTACTTTACTAATAGACATATACTAAAATATATCGAAAACCGATTTCTCAAGAAATCTGATCTGTGAGCGAATTAGAACGTTTCTTGGTGGAAAAAGTAGTGAAGTAATAGAATTACGTGAAGTGAATCTTTTTTTATTTTTTTTTGCTCCTTAATAGCTCAGAGATTTAACCCAGTCGAATATAAAAGTCTTACGTGTTCTTTTTCTTAGCAGATATGACCATCCTAATTTTGCCCAGGTTGCCTCACGATCTGTCATTCAATGTATGACCGAACCCTATTAGTTGTTTTTTTGATATTTTTTTGAAGGTGTCATAGTGCTATTTAAAAGTGAATTCTTTCAATGTCCTTGATCAGTAACAAGGCTTAGCCTGCTCTTTAACTTCTTTTTTTCGCCATTTTGGTTATGTTAAACTTATTTCACCCTTTCAAAAGCTTTCATACAATCCCATTTTTAAAATTATTCTTCAAAGCTCCAGTTATTCCATAAAGATGAGCTGAATCCACTTTTGTGGGCAATAATACTTTAGATTTATTTTGTTTAAGAACAATTTTGCAGGAAGCTGATGTTCTCTTCAATTTATTATATATTTTTCTTTTCTTTATTTTCAATTCAAAACATATAACGCACTTTTAGAATGAAACAAAAATTTAGCTTGTTGTTTTGAAGAATAAATATGAAAAAATATAAAATAGTATTTTCCTCGTTGCAGTTGCTTGTTTTGCAAATAATATTTTACGATTTTTAAATGGTATGTTTTTGTTGATAAATACGCTCTAGCTGCCAGCTCTTTTATTATGTTTTAGTTTTACAGCGCCTTTAATATTGTTCATACATTTCTTGCGCTTATACTTGACTAAATTTGTTTTTCTTGACTTTTGTAAATTTAATTTAATAACAACTTTTTATTTTGTTAGTTTATGTACTATTTCATAATCTTGTCAAATGATTAAATTATATTGTTTATGTAGTTTAGTTTTATATTTTGTTTATAACCCAGGAGAGAGACTTTTTCATGGTTGTTGTTCATTTTATGAACTTATTGTTTATCAACTATTTAACTACTTAAATAAATTGTAACTTCCTGAAATTTATGATAAAAAAAATTCAGTATGATTCTCATGATGTATAAAATAACTGTGAAGGAAAAATTTAAGCCTTTAAAAAGGGAATGTATCAAATGTTTTTTGTTTGAAACTTACGTCTAGTTTACTACTTTATTGTTTGCACTATAGGTTTTAAGAAAACTAGAAAGGTTTTTACACCGAGTGAGCTTATTAGAATAATTCTCAAACTTCAAAATACTTGCGTAATGCAAATTTTTCAAACAGACCCCAAAACATTTTTGAGGAGTTGTACGAGTAGTAAATTCATGGAGATGTTTGCTAGTGTCCCTCTATTGGTACTCTTTCTATTAAATGCCCGCTCTGCAGATATAGAGAACAATAGAGGGAGGGAACTTAAACACTACACTGCACTTTGACGGCATACAGTTGCAGCCAACAAATCAGCTACATAATTTCACTGTACAACAAAATTATAAGTTTTCAAAATGACAAGATGCGGCATAGAAACTTTGTTAGAGGAGACTAAAATAAGACACATGTATCGGCATTTTGAAAGTTTACATCTGAATTTTTAAGGGTGGTTAAAGCTTCTTAGTTCTGGCACATTCTTATTGTCACCATTTGACCCTTATGTTTTAGGCATAAATTATGTTCAGAAAATTTATATAAAATATTACGGAAAATATTTTTGTAGAATATGTAAACCTGATAGCTCCTCAATGTATGGTTAGTTTTTACTATCTGTCAAAAAGCGCGGTAATAAAAACGTAGTTCTAAATCAGGTATTTAAGGAGTTGAGCTAACCTGCCAAAATAATTTAATAAAAAAGTCTCTGATTATAACAAAACAGAAAATTCAAATAGAAAGCCAGAAATAAGTCACCAAAAAGACTCGTTAAGTTTAATTTTTTGTCATTTTTATAAGAAGAGACAAAAATACCATTAAAACAAGGATGGTGGTTGGGTAGCCATGTACACGCCTTCGTCAAAATGACAATTATTACACAATAATAGTGGGTAGCATGCTCTGTAGAAACGGCTTAATACTTTAATATAATTAATATTCAGTTAGCTTTACTTCTTTGAAACTGAGATTGGTGGCTGTTCCACAAAACGTAAAAAGTTCTTTGTTATTATAAATGGAATTAAGGCAATTATTCAGCATGATTATCTCTCTGACGCTCAATTTAGTATTAAAAACAAAAACAATTTTTTTTTTTTATTTTGTTTTAGCTCTCAGTTATAAATATTCACTTAGAAGTTTTCTAATCTCTACTTCAACTGATAATTTCAAATCTGCCAAAGTTTTATACATATATACCAAGCCATAGTAATTGCCCGAAAAGGAAATATTTTCTAGCAACCGGATAGTACAATAATATAAAATATTTCAGTTTATTTAATAAAATAAAAGTTTTGCTAAATTCTTCAAATATAAAATTCTACACTTTATTCTCTTAAAATAAGGGAAAACAAAAATAAATCTGTCATAAAAACTAATATTTTTATTTCAAATTAAAATAAAATCCCAGCAAAACTTTTATAACAAAATATACCAAATAAAATTTAAAAATAAAACAAAACCGAACAAACCCTACAACTTTAACAAGTATTGAAAAGGAAAAAAAAAATTAAAGGAGTCATAAAATAAATCAACAAAAACAGAAGCACAAGAAAAAGAAGCTAAACTTAACAAAAGGAAAAACACAAATGAAAATTTCCCATATAAATTGTAGAAATTTGCGTAATTTGTGCAGTTTTATGACCTTTTGCGAAATTATACTTCTTTTGTTTTTTAATGGCAAACTGTTCATCGAACAAAACTACTTGCACAACATCCTTGCTAACTGAAAGAATTTAATCTGTGAAAATATCCATGGTTGGTTGTTTCAAAGGAATGGCAGGGCAGGCACACGCACACACAAACTCAAACACAACGACAAATAAATGCTGACAAGGATGAAATGATGCATTCCATGAAAAGTCATAAAACGTAACCACAATAAAATAAATATATCGACAGATCACAAAATACTGATAAATGCAAAATGTAGCAACAGCAAAAGAAGTTAAAACAAAAACTTTTACATTACAATAACACACTTTAATACAATGAGTGACACATTTGTATGTGTATGTAACAGAAGACCAACACAAAAGGACTAAAATGGTTTAAAAGCTTAACGCAATGACACCATTACGCACATTACACAAATTATGCAACATGGCTCTCTATTCAGCATGATAACCGTCATCAGCAAAACTGCTGATGAGTGTAATCAGTGGTCCATATACAAGTATCTTTCAAATTTGTTAATGTGGTTGCTTAGGAAAGAAAAGAAGCACTGACACATTTTTCTCATGTTAGCAGCATTGCTGGCGTTTATTCATTATCCTTCCAGGCGTCTGGTTCCATCTACCTACTGGCTGTGGTGAAATTAGTTATAAGGGTGTTGCATAGGTTTTTTTCATACTATCGGTCTTTAATTCAAACCTAACAACTCTTAAGTTACTTGTGCAAGTAGGGTCTGCTATGGAGAAAATATAATAATTCATATATCAACATAAATTTGGTGTAAAATTATTTATTGAAAGGATCTTGAGCTAAACAGATTTTGGAAATAAAAAATAAAAATTACATTAATCTAAATAATAAAATACTACAACTCAATATTAATGAAAACTGTTTGAGCCTCGTTTCTGTGGGGACTTTGACTGCCCAGGGCTACAGCAAAGATCAAATTTTCTCCTTGTTCGATTTAACCCATTTACTTGATTCTTTGAAACTTATTTGTAGTAAATCTTAGGGGTTCCGCTATATTCGTTTTTTACAGAGCATGAATCGAAATATTTTCACAGCTA
>BGZK01004912.1:0-10891 GCA_005406025.1 Eumeta japonica | reverse complement strand
AAATTTATTGTTATTTCAGTTATAAAGATTCAATAAATAACTAAATTAAAGAAAGAACATGTGTTGATACTTTGCTTTTTATACCCTTCACATACTGTGTAAGGGTATATCTAAGTTTGTGATTCCGTTTGTAATTTTTTCAATATTCATTTCCGACCCTCTAAAGTATATATATTGGAATCAGCATAAAAGAAGAGATTGAATTCGAGCCGATGTCCGTCTGTCCGTCTGTCTGTGAGTTGTTGAAATCAAGTTTCTGAAAAACTATTTGACTTAGAAACTTCGTTCTTTCACTAATATGTTGCATATTGTCCACGAGGAATCGCTATTTAAATTCAGCAAAATCGGTTCACGAACAGCTGAGATATATCCGAAACACCGGAGGTACCTCGGAAAAATTCGCATTTTGTATTAAAATTTTGAATTTTTTGATTTAAAGTAAATATTCGGACGACTTAGTCATTAGTGACGAAAAAAATTTTTTTCGACATCGGTCCTATATAGCCGAGATATAGCGAAACCGATTTCTGAAGGAATCGGGTGGTTTCATGAACTGAAACGCCTTTCTGTGCTAAGAAACACATATCGTAGTGAACTACCGCTGCTTTTAAGTAAAAAATTTTTTTGGACATCGGTCCATATATAGCCGAGATATAGCGAAAACCGATATCTCAAGAAATTGAACTTTTGGTAAAAGCTGAACTTTCCTACACAAAACTAGGCATGTAGTCGTAAAAATAGATATTTGAAACAAACAATAATTTTTTCGGTCATCGGTCCATATATAACCGGGATATAGCTAAAACCGATTTCTCAAGAATCGGGCGGTTTAATAAGCCAAACACTTTTGTGCCAAAAACACATATAATAGTAAACAACAGCTAATTGAAGATAAAACAAAATTTTTTGGACATCGGTCCATATATAGCCGAGATATCGAAAACCGATATCTCAAAATTGAACTTTAGGTGAACTGACACACGTTTTACACCAAAATGACCATGTAGACGTAAAAGAGATATCTGAAAACAAAAAAATTTTTTGGACATCGGTCCATATATAGCCGATATATAACAAAACCGATTTCTCAAGAAATTAAACTTATTGGTTCAAAATGGACCATAGTAGTAAAATATAGATTATTTTAAGAAAAAATTTTTTAACATTGGTCCATTTATAGTCGAGATATAGCGAAACCGATTTCTCAAGAAACTGGACTTTTGGTAAACTTAAACACTTTTGGTACCGAAAATACGTTAGTTTTGTGAAGGGTATTTAAGATTCGGCCAGCGAATATAGCTTTCTTACTTGTTTATGTTGAAATCATTGAACAACAACGTTTCTTGTTAACGTTGAATTACAAAGTGCATTTAATACGTATTTCTCTTGCTAAAAATAATTGCAATAAATGCTAAATATTACAGATACATTTGCATGTATGAAAAACAAATAAACTACCTGCTGTTAAGATATTAAAAATCTAATAAAACAGTATTGGTATCAAAAATGAAAAATATTTGGTGTCAGTGTAGTAGAAGATTCACCAGTGAGTATAGAATGGCTGCGGAATCCATGGTGGCGTATGAGTGTCCATTAGCTACATATTGCATGCAATTTTCGTTACACATACACCGGGTAGCTTAATCAGCTCTGCAACTGCGTTGCGTACAATCATCAAAGAAGTAATGCAAAACATAAAGGTGTGCATTTCAGTTATTTCATTGTTAGGAAAATTAAGAAAATTTGTTGTTTTAAAACAAATGCATGGAAAGAAAATTTACCAAAATATCAAGTCACAGTATCAGAATAGAAATTTAATTCCGATATTAATTGCAAGGAAATAATATTACAAACATTTTAATTTTGTATTTGTTAATAATAATTTCCTAAATGTGAGTATTTTAACATTTGAAAATTTGTTTTTTTGGTGCTTAATTTTCATTTATTGCGATATAAAAGTAAAACCTTTTATATCAATGATTATAATATTTCAGTTTTCAATTTTTTACGAGTAAATATACATATCCATACATACAATATGCGTAGGTTCGCGACACCGTTTGTAATTTTGTAAATTTCTTTTAAATTAAACAATATTTAATTTCCTAATCCCATAAGGTGTATATTCTGAATTATCTATGATGAAAATTTGATTAAATGATGCCAGTCTCTAGATCTTAAAATATGTTTTCGTTCGAGGATGATTTAAAATGCTCATTTGTTGAAAATCTCAGCTCATTTTTGTAAATATGCAGAGTTCCGTTTTTGCAGGCTAACGTTCCAGCCCCCTTAATTAGAGCCACAATTGTGTGCCAGGGCTAATGCTTCCTCGGCTTTGCTTGAAAATATCCTTGTATTATCACTCATTATTATTTGCAATCCTTCATCGACCGGAGCCCCAATAATAGAACATGTATCATTGGGTTCCACAAAATATCACCCGATCTTCGTTGGGATTATTACATTGTATCATTTCCTTATTTTTATATTATGTGCTTACAAAATATCCATCTGTTCTTAACATTTGCTAATTCAGTCTGAATTGCCCATGCATATTGCATCATTTTTCAAGAAGTGATTTTCCATAAAATACACCACATTATAGGGTGAATGTTTCTAACCATGTTATCAATTATCTCTCCACAGTTTTCGCTTATTGGGGAATAAGACTGCCCTTGCTTACTGTAATCCTTTCTTGTAATATATGCACGTATTAGTGCGTTGTAAATTCCTACTAGGTTGGTAGAAACTAAGTTCATCCCATTTTGCAGGACTGCCAGAAGGATACCGTACCACCTTAAACAGAAGAAGACTTTATCGCATCCATAACCATCCTATTATAGATAATAGACACCTCATGTTTCCTCACTTCTTTGCATCATCTAGCACAGTCAGAAGGCTCTGACGGACTGCTTGAAGTGTGTGCCCATGGAATGGTTTTAGGTTCCTTCCATATTTTTCATATTTTATCCACTAATGATTCAGCCTGGGTGATTTTTGCAAAACTTTATGATGTTTTGAACATCGTTAATATTGTCCACCCGTTCGCAAATATCTTGTAGGATGTACGTTTGCAGATTATTCTAATTTTATTATTGTAACTTCTGGGTTATTATAATTATTCGCCTCAATATACTGCTGATGTTTTACATCTCGCCCTAATGTTTGGCAACAATTACAGCAGTGGTCGTGTAGTAAAGTTGTCAATAAAATAATGTTTTTTTTCTGAATATTAGTTGGTATTTTTCTCTGTTCATTTATGCTTGTTCGTTCTAGCAAATGGTTTAAATATTCGAATAAAATGTACTGAAAATGGCCACACTAATACAGATAAATTTTGCTTAAATCTCATTTATAAATATAAATAGTATTATTTACGGAACATTACAAATAATTAGCGATTGCAATAATAATAATTTTATTATACATTTGACTTTATAGCGGATAAGCAAAATCAATCATTTAATTAATTAAAATAAATTGAGGTTTATGTATGTATCTACTATGGTTGCCTATCAAAGCAGTGTGCCGTGAAACCAATATTTAATTACATAATTTCATATAAATAAATTGCTTTTCTATTACACGATTGTTTTTCAGCGGTTAATCTTTAAAGGCGCTCTTTGCTAAGCTATTCCTCTACTACGACTTAAACAACACAATTTGCAGGCTGCTGAGGTATTCTAAGCGGACGTCAGAATCACAGAGTACAGAAATACATAACGAAGTCGATATTCAAAAGATAAAAGTTCATTTAGTAATTATTTAATATTATTTTAATTATTTCTATCCTTATTGATCTATGCTATTAATAATAACCAATTAATGTTTACCCAAGTAGGTAACTTAATCTGGTCACACAGAGTTCACCGATGCTAACCGGTTTTCTAGCATAGCATAAATTCAAAATTTCAAAACTGTTGGTTGGTTGGTGATGATTTGACGTCAGGGTAGAACTTTTTGCTCTGACCACAACTCTGGAAAGTATTAGGAGTAAGGCAGCTTTTGAAACGGTTGGCTTAATATCAATATTAATTGGCTGGAGTTCATCACTAGTGGGAGTTGTTAATGAAAGGCTATTTATAAGAATTAAATAGAGTTTGTTGTAAAAGTTGTTTTAAGGTAAAACAATCACAACTTTAGTCTCAGCCATAGGCAATAATTCTTACATATGTATACTAGTAATTGCTTTTCCTCAACTCCAGTATTCGCTTAAAGAATGAAACACACTCGCTACAGGAGGCTATCACTTACCCTGTCAAAATCTGTCACTTCGACGTAGTCAGCTGCACGCCAAAATGCCCATCGTTGTTGTTTGTTGTCAACTTAAAACAAGTAAGAAACGTATTTTCGACTTAGCCGAATTTTGAACACCCTTTATAGAGTAACAGCAATATAAAAAAATAATAATAAAAACTAAATTAATAATAAAAAAATTAAATAATTTGCCACCAATACTTCTGTTAATACCTACAAATTTTCGATTTGCTTCAAAGACCAATCAGTCAATGACAGATTACAATTTGCTACTCATATTCGTAATGGATCATAGAAGGGCCCTTGAAGGGGTTCAGTCTAGCTGCCTGTTTTCAATCGAGCATTCCATAGGCGCAGCACTCCCAGTAAGTGATATGAAGTTGAAAAGTAAACATCATGCTTTAAGCTTGTTGGCTACCACTGTCCCAAGAACTTCGTTACTCGAAGTCGACAAATGAGCATCATAACTTAAACTTGCTAGCTACCAGCCAACCAGGAATCTTGTAGAACAGTCTCAGTAGGCAACCTGAAAATCATTTTCAGCCCTGAGAGCAAATGTCGCTTATGAAATACATGTGCAGTCAGGGACTACAAAATCACTCCATCACGAAACACTACGTTGCAGCTGAATAAGCACTTCAACCACGGCTGGCAGAGTTTTCCCTTAAAAAATTACCCTGGGGCTACCAAGTCTCATAGTAATGATATGGCCCTTGGGTAGAGCTCGAAAAGCAATCATGTGGCACAAATCATAGGCATTCTCTATTCTGAAGATTTAGACATCATTAACAACCCAGGTTCTCTTGGGCCTCTGTAGCCTGAGAGCAGAAAGTCAAAGTGTGGCACTCACCAAGACCAAACCTGTCCCCGGTGGATGCTACTTGTCTGATGGTAGGGACAAGTTCTTATGTTGTTAAGTTGAGTTGTATTTGAGCACCAAATAAATTAATATTTGGCGACCTGGTAAATTAAGGATTGCTCTAGGGAAAACCATAAATATCGTATGAAAGTATTCTAAATTTTCCACAATGAGGGTGACCAGCTTTACATTTTTCCTTATAATATATTAAATAAATATTCAAGTAAATGTAGAAAGTAAATAATAAGCTGTGTAAAAGTAAGAACTAATAGCAGAAAATTAAGTATTTTAGGCGTGAATGCAAACATTTTCTTAAAAGCATTAAGAATTAATAAGTCTGCCCAAACTAGTTTGAACATATATATAAGCGTGGTTTGATTCAACATTTTTTCATATTAATTTCACATTGAACTTCTTTTCTGTATATTTGTCATCACTGACGGTTGGCTACTTATCATATATTTTTCCAGCTTTATTTACAGTCGTTTGTTCGTAAAGCCGATTTGATGAATGTTTTAATATGAAAACTCAAGCGTACTGTTCTTTCCTTAGTTGTATGCATTAGTCACAAAATAAAGCAGCTTGTCTCAGCCTGGCCTTAAGGTGTATGAATATTTGTATTCCGGTTTCTAATCAATTAATTAATGTTTCAAATTAATTGTGTGTGTTATTACTTGTTATTTTGATTACCTCTATTGAAATCCAAATCCATAAATGTTTATGTACGTGCACACTCACATGTATGTATGCAGCATCGTACAATATATGCGTAGCTTTGTTATGAGCATAGCTCTGCTTTTGATAGATTATAATTGGATTATATCACGCAAACATGCTGCGCTGCTGTGATTCAATTTTGTTACAATGTTACCTTTATAAATTGTCTAGTAAACTTCTTTGGACAAAATAAATTTTCTTAAAAATTATCGTAAAATACTTTTTATAAATCAGAATACACAGTATGTTTATTCTCACAAAGTAAATATATGTATGTACATGTACATAATATACACATGGATATGTATGTATACATACTACATGCTGTGCATCTCTGCTCAGAAGAAAATCTTTAAGAAACTATATTTATATACATTAATAGAGTTTGTGCGTATTCTGTGAATTCGAGTTTGAAATTTGTTCAGGTTTATCAGGAAAATAAAATGCTCTGATATTTAATTATTTTCAGAAATTACAAAAAAATTACATTACTTGATTATAATGTATTTTATTTATTCCCAGGTAACATTACTTTTACCGGGAAGCAATTTTGTAAAGGGTGGTTCTATTTGGAAAGCCTTAGATTGTTCTATTATAAGCCACGTTTTTTGTTTGAACTGAGCCATTTCAATGCGCTAAGTACTGCGTTCTGTTCTACAGGGGCGGGTGATAGACCAAGATTAACAGAAATGGATATGTTACTCCGCACTTATAACTACTTTAGTACGTTTAGTGGTTTGCAAAGCTTTTCTTTTACACATAGCAAATGAGCTCTTTCCTTGTAGGTCAATACCTGAGTTACTAGTTCCTATTTTACTGATGAGCTTTTCAGGTACTGTGGCAGGCCATCGTATGATAAATGCAAGCCATCTCGTCTAAGTTTCTATACCCTGAAAACAGCAAATCAAGCTGTTGTAAACAGCAAGTATACTTGCTCCCAGGAAGGGATAGGGATAGCTAGGAGAGATTATAATTTTCTGATAAGCTGTTATGGCTGGTTTAACTGACCTGCTAGAAAACGTGCAGCCGACTTCATCCGCAGAATAGATGCATAAGCAATGAAGTGATTACATACAGGCAGTATTTGCTCATGATCATATCTGGGGAGTGGAACCCTCTCCAAAACTCCTATTGATGTCAGAAGCACAACCTAGTCACAGTACATTATCCCACAGACCTTAAGGAACCCTATTCGCGATTCGGGTTTTGCACTACCATCTCTAAGATTCTCTTAATGGTTCTCAGCCAAGACAATCAAAATCAAAGTTTCTCGATGATGATATCTAAACATATCGATTATAAGGACTACCACACGTTGAAATTATAGTTTTCACAGCAGCAGACAGTAACAGAAGCCACACACAACCAGCTGGTAAAGCCAGAAGGCAGGTCATTGGCTGCATGCTATTCAAACGCTTGCATTAGTAGCTAGACTCCGCTAGCCGATAAGAATATACACTTTATTCTTTGTGTAATAGTAACAGTCTAACCTCCGTCAGATTTGATCGTTATCTAAATCATCTTTTCTGTGCCGTCAAAAAGTTCTATCGTTCTACTGGTACTAATATTTCCATAATCATGACATGCAGTCAAATAGTGTATATTTTGAGATCTTTCCATTACCGTGAAAATGTGAGAAGTATTTCTAAAAAGGAAAGTGTTTAGCTGTTGCATTGATGCATGATGAACTTATAGTATGAGAAGTGAACGTGTGCCGATTTTTCAAAGGAAAACAAATAAAAACCAAAATTAAATACTTGTGCCCGTATAATCCGGGTGTAATACGCAGAGCCATAACTAAATAATAAAACTACCTCGATATTTGTTCTTGTCACGCATAACAAATTCTGCGGTAGACACCTAATAAAGACATGTCCTAAAGTTCAATATATAACAGCAAAAAACAAAGTATCGGATACTGGTTTTAACACAAATTCAATATATGGATATATTTGCATACCTACACATATGTATTTACTAAGAAATATCTTCATAAAGGTTTGAGTGCATTTTTAATTTGGCAACCGTTTGAATTAACAAATTACTTTTGCTCAAGTTAAAATTACAACATCCTTTGGAGCCATAAAGTTTTATTGTTTTGTGATATAAAGCTAGAAATTCAAATTTCTATTATATTAAATTGGTCCTTGGCATGATTCCACATTTAGCAAAATTTTGTTTTGTTTGTTTGTTTAATAGTCAGAATGCATTTGTTTTAAAACACTAAAAAGAAAACAATTGCTTAAGTGTGGTGTATGTGAATGAATTTATATATAAACTACAAATGTTTGTAAAGTCGGCCAAATGAAAAGAAAATCTAATCGGACCTCCTAAAAGTATTCTTGTTTTAGTTCTGGAGACTCTAGTTTTCGAAATTTTTATCCCATTTTATCGTCAACCAACAAACTGGCAGTGAGTGATTGATTAACACAAATGGGCAGGTGGGTTGTTAATAGTCTTAAATCAGCATTTAAAAATGTATATCTAAAATTTAAAAGACATCTAGATAAAAGTTATTTTTTAACGCTTACGTCTTCTAGTTAGCAGGTTATCGTTTTTCGGTAATTGTCTGAAATCCGTGTTGGAATGTTTGCAATAAGCGAGTTGTGGGCTTAATGCTGGGACGGATAACTTCTTCTATTGTTTTGACATTTAAATTTCGATATTTTTTTACAGTTTATTTGTTGAATAATATTTAAATTAAATCTACTTTCAACTTGGCGCTGCGATTTTGTTTTATATGAACAGTTTGCCTTGAGTCGTTAGTTTAGTTTGTCTCAAGCATCTGGGTTGTTATTTGTTTTGTTGAGTAGTTCTTTTTCTTTGTATAATATAATCCTTTCAATTTTATGTATAGTTTATTTGATCTTTTTTAATTAATAGATTAAAATTGTTCAGGCTTAAGATCTTTTTTAAATTATTTATTTTTCTCGATATTTCGCTAACAATTTGTTAGCATCGTCAGGAATTTTCTATCGTTTTTTTTTTCCTGACGATGCTAACAAATTACAACAAATCGAAAAATAAATAATTAAAAAATAATCAAGTGAAGAGAATCCAAGGGTTGTAATTTAAAAAGATCTTAAGCCTGAACAATTTTAATCTAATAATCCTTTCAAGGGACCTTGAAACCATTTACCACTCAGAAAAAAATTTCACTTTTGCATGCTGAACAATTTTTGAGTTGCTAAATTGTAGAGTTTGGTTTTGGCATCTTTCTATTGATGTATATTATCTGAACTATTTTCTACGGTTAACTTGTGTACCCCAACTACGCAGTTGCTGTGATTTTGCATAAGTCATTTGATGTTTTCAGTAAAATAGTGTCATCCAGTGAACATAGCTAATATAGCTGCCTTGTCTATCTATTCCCCAGGCAGGTTGTGTCTTTGCTGGTCGTAGCGCCTTGACTTTCTGCTTTCAAGGTACTAGAGGCCTAGGAGGCCTCGGTCTGGTAATGTCTTACCAGATCATCAGAGGAGAGAAGGTCTATGGCTGTGCTATAGGATAGCTCCTCGGACCATATACGAGCGCAATAATATCGGTACTACGGTGGTTGGGGCTCCGGGGTGACTCCTAAGAGATAAACTTCGCCAATCATTGGCTGAGGTGCTTGTGCAGCTGAAACATGGTGGCTTGTGGTGAAGGGATTTTGTAGTCCCTGACCGCGCATGTGTTTTACATGCGAACATTTGCTTTCAGGGCTGCAAATGATCTTCAGGTGCTGTAGCCTACCGACAGACTGTTCTCGAGATTACTGTGACGGTGGTAGCCGTCAAGTTTAGACATGATGCTCACTTGTCTGCTTCGAGACACTTGTTCGGAATGCAAGGCCTCTGGAAGGTACGAGGGTTTAAAGGGAGCTCTCCCGAAACTCCTAAGCAAGGTGTCTGTGTATATTCCATTACAATATATCACAGAATTGCTACCTGTCATTGGCAATAGCCAGGCATGGTGGTGTGGCATGGTTTATTCACACTCCGTGGATTTGGTCCACCGTCAGGTTAGGCCCTAAGAGGAGTACTGGCGCGAAGCAAATTCAAATCTGTCACTACTGGACCCCCAAACCCCGGGCGTAGACTGCGTCTGGCCTGGTCGTAATATCTTGATGTTCTGCTCGGGGTTAGAGGCTGGAAGGCCTCGGTCTGGTATGGTACCGAATCTTCAGAGGAGAGAATGCCTATGACTGTGCTATGGGATTGCTCTTCGAGGCCCAACCTACAGGTTATAATAACGGTACCATGGGGGTTGGTAGCCCCAGGGTGATTCCTAAGGGAAAACTCTGCCAACCGTAGTTGAGGTGCCTATTCGGCTGCAACGTAATGGTATGTGGTAAAGTGAGTTTGTATGACCTGATCGCATATAAGAATTAAGCAAATATGTGTTTGCTGGTCTGCAAAGGATCTTCAGGTGCTGTTGCCTACCAACAGACTTTCTCGAGATTCCTGGGAGGTGGTAGCCGTCAAGTTAGGTATGATGCTCACTTGTCGGCTCCGAACCACTGTTCGGAATGGCAGGACACTAGTAGGCTCGGGGGCAGACAGGAGCTAGTCCTAAACTTTCTTAAGTAAGGTGTCAGTGTATATTCAATACAATAAATGAAGTAAATTGCTACCTGTTGTTGGCAAATTATGCCAGGCATGTTGGTGTGGACACATTCACACTGTGAATCAAATCAAATTCATGGACATCGGATCAGAATATCTGGATTAAAGTGGTGAGTAAGGCATTGGGCCAAGCTCACCTCTTTGTAATTTTATTTTTAGGCGCTCGACCCATAGAAATACATGAACTCTGTGTCACTCACAAAGTTTCTTATTTTCCTTCAGCATATTCACTGCTGTTGGGTTATATCTGGTAATGTGTCACTCTCTAGATATCGGATCGTATTGTGAGAAGTCGTTGGTAGGAATCATTACTGGGAACTAGCCCATGTAAGACTGATTTAACATTCTAGTAGGAATGAGAATTTTGGAATCTTCTCTAGAGATTTGTTTGCCAAGTCAACCGACGCCCACATAAAGCCTCTATACCACGAAAGCAGTACTTTGAGATGTT
>BGZK01004911.1:0-10900 GCA_005406025.1 Eumeta japonica | reverse complement strand
TGTGTTGCTTTACTAACATATAGATCCACTAAGACGGGATTTTTTGAAATTCGGGTCGGAAGGGGGTAAAAAGGTAAAAGGGAAAATCGAATATTAGTATCTCAGACTTAATAAAGATATCACAAAAATCAAAATCGAAAGCGCTTGAAAAATTATTGGACAGGTGTCTGGCGCTTTTTTAAAATTTTGGACTTTAAGGGGATAAAACGGTAAAACAAGATTTTGGTACTTTTTTGAACAGCATTTATCTTTAAGAGGGATAGCAATAGGAAAAAAGTAAAAACGTAGTTTTACTCTCTTTAAAATTATCTCGAATGGATTTCAGTACTTTTTTGATATATTGGAATTTAGGGAAAAGGGTAAAATCGGTATTTCTGTATCTTCGGATCTAATGCATGTAGCTCAAAAATTAAAAAGATTCGGGAAGGCTAATGCAAAAAATGGTCAAATTGTGGAACTTTTTGAAATTTGGTATTCAAGGGGAATGAAACGGTAAAAATATAATTTTGGTACTTTTTCAATTTCAGTTATCTATAAAATCATGAGCGGAACAAAAATATTTAAAAATAAAAAAATTGTTTCTTTAAAATGGCCTTAAATAAAGTTTATCCGTTCCTTATTTCTGTATTTTGGGCGGTGTAAGGGGATAAAAGCGGGTAAAAAAGGGTAAAATCGGTAACTCAGTATCTCGGACTTAATAAAGATATAAAAATTCAAAAAGATCCTAAAAGCCTGTTAAAAATTATTGGATACGTTTCTGGCACTTTTACAAATTTTGAGTTTTAAGGGATAAAACGGGTAAAAACTTAATTTTGGTACTTTTTGAACAGCATTTATCTTTAAAGGGATAGTAATAGGAAAAAGTAAAAACGTAGTTTTACTGTCCTTAAAATTATCTCGAATGATTTTCGGTACTTTTTTGATATATTGGAATTTAGGGGAAAAAGGGCTAAAACCGGGTAAGTAAGGTATTTCTGTATCTTCGGGTCTAATGCATGTAGCTCAAAAATTTAAAAGGATTCGGGAGGGCTAATGAAAACAAAATGGACAAGCGTGTGGCACTTTTTGAAAATTCAAGGGATATAAAACAGGTAAAAAAATAATTTTGGTACTTTTTTTGAATTTCAGTTATCTACGAAAATGATGAGCTGAACAAAAATATTTAAACAAAATTTGTTCCACAAAGTGGTCTTAAATGAAGCTTCGTTTATTTCTGTATTTTCGGCAGTGTAAAGGGAAAAGGGGTAAAATTGGTAACTCAGTATCTCCGGACTTAGTAAAGATATTACAAAAATTCAAAAAGATCCAAAAAGCCTCGTAAAAATCAATGCATAGGTGTCTAGCACTTTTTGAAAATTTTGAATTTAAGGGGATAAATGGGTAAAAACTAGATATTGGTACTTTTTTGAACAGCATTTATCTGTTAGAGGGATATCAATAGAAAAAAAGTAAAAATTTAGTTTTACTTTTCTTAAGATAATATGGAATGAGTTTCGGTATTTCTTTGATATTTTGGTATTTAAGGGAAAAATGGATAAAAACGAGTGGAACCATTTTGAAATTTGTTATGCCAGGGGGATAAAACTGACAAAAAAATAATTTTGATACTTATTTTCAATTTGAGTTATATACAAAAAGGATGAGTGGAATAAACATATTTATAAGACAGTTTTCTGTTGAAATAAAATATTAATTTTTTATCTAATTTGTCGTTTTGGGTGATGAAAAGTAAAAACGGACAAAAAACGTAAAATAGTTAATTAAGTATCTTCGCACTTAATAAATATATCAGGAAAATTCAAAAAGAACCAAAAAGCCTAATAAAAATAATTGGACATGTGTCTGACACTTTGTGAAAGTTTTCAGGGTATAAAACAGGTAAAAGCTGAATTTTGGTACTTTTTCTAATTTAAGAGATATATAAGATGGAGGCGTGGGTGAAATATACATATTAACGGCGTTTTTCTTCCCCTGAAAAACTCTCAAATGTGGTTTGGCAGTTTTTAAATACTTTGGAATTTAGAGGGAAAAGGCAAAATTCCGTATCTTTGTACCTAATGCAGATAGTATTTTATTTGGTGTTTCAGAGATAAAAAAGCAATTTTAGTATTTGTTTCTCAAAATGTCAGAAATATTCTTAATTATTTTAGGCAGTGAAAAGCTGAACAAAACAGAAGCAGAAATTTATTATGCTGCCAAAAAGATATTTATATATTTTACAAAAACAGGCATGTGTATGCGTTAACTTACCAATGTTAACTACCAATAAACTTGAATGAGTACAAAAAACAGGTAACAAATCGATGACATTGAGGGTTCTTCCCGAAATTTCGAAAAAATTGATATGCTCAAATAGGGATTAATATTAATTAAGGCACACTATCATAAATGCAAATAACAGTTAAAGCGTTGTATGACACTAACCATTAAATAATTTGCAATTAAGTAATAGATATAAAAATATTTGAGAACATTTTGGAAGTTGAAAAATTAAATAAACATTATTATTTTGCTGAAAAACTAAATACCTCAGTTGCTATTGCTGTTTTGGAATCGTTTACCTCCTATCTACTTTAAAGCACAAAAGGATCAGTTCCTATATTAAAGGAAAAGTCATTCATTCTTAAATTTGCTTTCAAAGTGATAACAAGAGAATTTGATTAAAAACTTACAAAATTTATAAACCAAACTTAAAACCGACAAAACAAATTACGATATATCTTTAAAAGTTGTATATAAAAAGTAAAGAGTAAGTAATATTTTTTATGTTTTCTACTACTACCGTTTTACTATTATAGAAGTGCGCAAACAATATTGATAGAAATATTTTTTGAATTTGTTCCGTGTTTTTACCATACATTGCTTATTAGCTATAAATTGCAGAAACTCTATATGATATGAATAAAACTGATAAAATTATTATGAAATATTTGTAACAAGTAAACAGTGCAATATTCGGCCATGCTGAATCGCATATACCCATTATCAAAGTTTTACCAAGGTATGGTCTTAAAAGCTTTTGGAACTTCGGCTAAAAAGACGCTACTCTAGGAACTTATTCCTAAAATAAGGAGAATTCGAATATATTTTCTTTAAGAACAACTCATATTTTCAAAATTTACTGTATAACTGCTTTGAATATATTTATTCTATTAATTTTATGTGCATACCATGTTGGTGGTATGGAGCACAACCAGTGCTGCTAGAAGTGCCGACTTTTCGGCGTATGTCAAAGTTCCTTGAGCTCATATCAATATTTTCTGCTTCTGCAAACATCATTAAACTATAAGTTAAGAAGTAATCACTGCATACAATTTTATAGAAAAAAAAAAAATTTTGGGAGTTGAATTTAAACAAAAGCTTGAAATTATTCCATATAATTTTGCAAAAGAATCTAAAATCATACTTCATTTGTTAGAAAATGTCAAATGAATATTAAAGCTAAATTATGTTAAATTATCTCACGTAAGACACTAAAGTTTCTCTCTCTTGGAACATGTTCGTTCATTCCCATAAATACATTTAATACAAATAAAATATCTGCTGCAACAAATGTATTTTGCGAACTAACGAACATGTCTGAAATAGTAAGAGGCAGTTAGTTTTAGATTTCAGACAAGTTTCTTTAGTTTTACTATTTTTCGAAAAACCAAAATTTTTGGTAGTTATACACAAGGTCATACAAAATGATAAATGTAAATGTATTAATGCCACAGTTAGGGCATATGATATAATTTTTGTTTTAAATGATATGAAAAGAGTTGTGAAAAGTGAAGTCAATTCGCAATTTTTTTCATAAAAACAACAAATATATGGAAAATTTGTAATTGATTATTTTGTATATCTCAGTTTTTTGCCCGAAATTCATTCCAGCATCAGTAGGGATAATTACAACACGATTAATTTACAATTTCTATAAAAATGGATGGCTGCTATATATATATATATATATATATATATATATATATATATATATATATATATATATATATATATATATATATATATATATATATATATATATATATATATATATATATATATATATATATATATATATATATATTAAAATATTAAAACCTTTATTTAAAAGCACTTACTCTATTATTTCAGCCCTTTGCTTCAAATTCATCATGGAGATTGAAGTTCTCGATATTAATGGTACCAATGAGCCCCATTCCGTAATAGAAATAAATAGGCATGGTTCCTGCCATTTGGAGCTGTTATGCTATTTCATTTATGGCTATCAACTATTCGTACAGGAATTAGAGATGAAATTGTGGAGCATGTGTTTAGTAATTGGGAGGATTTTAAGATATTAACGTGTAATAGCTATGGAAATAATTATTTAAATGAGAGTAGCTACATCGCTGAAATGTCACTTTTCACTACATATGGCAGTTTATGTGAATTAATTGCTGCCGCACAAATTTATCCATATATTTTTGAAGTGTATTGTGAAGGAAAGCCTTATGTAAAATACGGGACACAAAATAACCCAATAAAGAGGTTACGATTTACGGGGAATCTTTCAGAAGGTCATTTTGACGTATGTCAGCCTATAGCATCTAGACAAGAAATTCTTATTTCGTCTTCAAATATTCTGCAGTCTTCTGGAAAACGACGTACAAGATTTACTGAAAATATTCTCAAAGACAAAATAGAGTTGCTCAAAGAAAATATAAAACAAGTGATCCTGAAATTAGAGCATTAGTTTCTGCCTACGAGAAAAGTAACCCTGAGGTACACAGAGCTGCAGCTTCTGCCTATCAAAAGAGTACTTCTGAGGTACACAGAGTAGCTCAAACGTCAAAAGAGTACTTTTGAGGTACACAGAGCTGCAGTGTCTGCCTATCAAAAGAGTACTCCTGAGGTACACAGAGCTGCAGTGGCTACATATCAAAAGAGTACTCCTAAGGTACACAGAGCTGCAGTGTCTGATTACCAAAACGGTACTCCTGAGGTAAAAATTTAGAACTTCATAGAGAAATGGAAACCCAATATAGAGTAAGACGCTCTCTTACTTCAAGAAGGAAAGAGAATTCAGGTTTTGAATATAATGCAGCTATTGATTACGAAAAGGACAAAGTAGTAGAATTAGGTAAAATGATTCATAAATGCACTCATTGTACCGCTTTAAAGTGGAAAGATGAATCGACTGGAATTTGCTGTAGTCGAGGTGAAGTTCAGTTGGAGTAATTAAGAGCACAACAACAGTTGTTGCATAGCTTAATAGCAGATAGGCATCCGGACCACATGCCTTTTTTAACTAATATTCGTAAATATAATTCATGTTTTCAAATGACGTCTTTTGGGGCAACGAACGTTTTTAAGCGTGGATTTATGCCAACGTGTAAAATTCAAGGTCAAGTTTGTCACATAGTTGGGAGTCTTTTACCTCAAAACGATAATCCCCATTTCTACGAATTTATTTTATTGGTGAAGATGAGAGGGAAGTAAATATAAGGTGTACAAAATTTCCAGGTGTTAAACGGGGATTAGTAAGACAGTTGCAACACATGGTACATGAAGTAAACCCATATATTGAAGATCTTAAGTCGACTATAGATAGTATTCCACAAGATTGCGAAAATTTCCAGGTTGTCATACGAGCCGAAGAAAAACCAGCTGTATCCCATTCTGGTCGTTTTAGTGAGCCATCATGTAGAGAAATTGCTTTGGCTATAGCGGTTCAACAATTTGAAAAAAGGGGCATTATTCTTTAAAGCCACGATAATAAGTTGCATCGAATAAGTGAAATTCATAGGTCCTACGATGCTTTACAGTATCCTCTTATGTTTTTGTGGAGAAGATGGCTATTCTATTAATATTCCCTTGCGAAATACAACAACCAAGCAGCCAGTTATTAAAAAAACGTGTCTGCAGTAAGCTTTTATACATACCGGAGTATGGTCAGATCAGAGTGTGATTACATATTTTATTACCGATCCTTATTTAGCCACTATTTGGTTGATATATATGCAAAAATAGAAACTGAGAGGTTGAACTATATAAGGGCACACTAAAAAGAGTTACAATCTGAAAACTACATTTAGGCGAAATAAGATGTAGTGCTTCCATCGAGTTTTATTGGAGGACCCAGATATATGCATGAAAAAACTCAAGATGCTATGACCTATGTTCGCAATTTTGGTCCTCCGATCTTTTTATTACATTTACGTGTAACCCCAAGTAGAAAGATATAGCTGATGCTCATTTACCTTACAAAGTGACCGGCATGTCATAATTGGAAGCCATTTAAAGGTAAAAACTAATAGCTCTTTTAACCAAAGGTAGCATATTTGGGAAAACTCCATGCCATATGTACTCTGCTTATATACTGCTTTGGTTGGAGCAGAGGATTTCAAAACCAAATTGATGCGCAGAAATTCCAAATCCAACAGAGGATCCGATTTTACATAATATTGTTACAAACAATATGATCCATGGACCTTCTGGTGTAGCAAACACCAATTGTCCCTGTATGAAAGAAGGTAAATGTACAATAAAATATCCTTGGGAATTAATAAGTCAAACGCAGACATGAGAAGATGGTTATCCAAAATATCGAAGAAGAGCTCCTAACGCTGGTGGTTTCACGGTTCAAGCTTAACGATTTTGAGGTTGATAATCGTTGGGTTGTACCATATAACCCTATAAACAAAGGTAGTGTTCAGGCAGCATTTTCGTTAGAAAATGATAAAGATGAGGTCACTTTATATAAAACAGGTCGGTATATTAGTAGTCGGAAGCAGTTTGGAGGATATTAAGAATATATTTCACACCTGAAAACCTAATTGAGCAACTAAGTAATCCTCCTCAAACAACAATGTTAGCTTTTTCGGGTTATGTAAATATGACATTTTTGCTAAAACGCTTCTTTATTCAGAAGTAAAATCATACTATGTTTGGAAAAATAACAAGTTTGAAAGAAAAAAACGTTTGAAAAATGTCAATGGTTGGGAAAACATTAAAAAAGATGATGTTCTTGGAAGAGCTTACACAATTCATCCACATAATAGTGAGTTTTTTTACCTTAGATTGCTATTACACCTTGTTAGGGGCCCAACATCATTTACTGATTTGACAACTGTAAATGGGGAAGTGCATTTTAATTTTCAGTCGGCATGTTTAGCAATGGGATTACTAGAAGACGATAAACATTGGGACGAAACACCCGAAGAAGTAGCTGTGAGTGACCATCCAGCAAAACTTCGAGATCTTTTCGCAATTCTGTTAAAGAATTGGCAAATTTCAAATGCTTCTACCCTTTGGGAAAAGCACAAAGATAACCTTTCGAAAGATATAAAAAAAATTAGAAAAAAAAGTGATTCAAAATATGGATGATATTTATAGCAAATGTCTTATTCTAATTGAAGATGCATTATGCTTGATAGGAGGTGAACTTGTAGTGCAATATGGCTTACCAGTACCACGCACGTTACACCAAGTTGCAATAAATGCAGAACTTTTAGCAGAAACGAATTATGATGCAAACATGTTAAATAAAGATGTAACTTTACAAGAAAAGTACCTAACGATTGATCAACAGAAATTATATAATATCAATAATTCGAAAGGTCAAATGCTTTTCACTGATGTACCTGGTGGTACAGGAAAAACTTATCTCTTAAATCTTCTTCTGACAAAGGTACGAAGCCAAGGTAACATTGCATTGGCGGTAGCATCATCAGGTATCGCAGCAACATTGTTGGTAGAAGAAAGAACAGCACATGCAACTTTTAAAATCCCATTGGATTTGAATCGCCTAGAAACTCCTATATGTAAAATATCAAAGCAAAGTAACCTAGCGGAAGTTATTCGGGCCTGTAAATTAATTGTTTGGGATGAGAGTACAATGGCACATAAGGGAGGGCTTGAGGCACTTAACAGGGCTTTACAAGACATAAAGTCAAACAACTTTCTGATGGGAGGAATAACCGTATTGTTAACTGGAGATTTTCGTCAAACTCTTCAAGTACTTCCAAAAGGAACTCTAGCAGATGAAGTGAGACATGTATTAAATCATCAGTTTTGTGGCGCTTTGTAACAAACCTCTCCCTTACAAAAAATATGCGTGTTCATCTAAAAAATTGATCCTACAGCAAAGGAATTTTCTGAAAATCTATTAAAAGTAGGAAACGGAGAAGTACCAAGTATTCAAAACAAAATAGTTTTTCCTGCAAATCTTGGCTTAATTTTAAGGGACTTGGAGGCATTAATCCGGGAATAAAACAAATCTCTAATAAATCGAACGATTGGTTGTGCAAACGAGCCATTTTAACGCCGAAAATTAAAGAGCGACAATAATAAACAACATTATATTAAAATCATTTGTATCGTTTGAAATGCAGTACTCATCAATTGACGCAGTCACGGAAATGGACGATGCAGTACATTATCCGACCGAATTTCTTAATTGTTTTAATCTACCCGATTTCCACCACATAAACTTTATTTAAAAATTGGAACACCGGTTATGCTTCTCCGCAATTTTAAGCCCCCAAAGCTATGCAACGGCACCAGATTGCGCGTAAAGAACTTATATAAGAACGTAATAGAAACTACAATCTTAACTGGTTGTGGAAAAGGTGAATGTGTCTTTATTCCGCGTATCCCTCTAATATCAAACGATTTCGCTTTCGAATTTAAGAGACTGCAGTTCCCATTAAAAGTGTCATTTGCAATAACTATTAATAAATCACAAGGGCAATCCTTAAAAGTCGCAGGTATTGACCAAAGTGAAGGTTGTTTCATTCATGGGCAACTTTATGTAGGTTGCTGAAGAGTCAGCTCGCCCAGCAATCTCTACGTTCTTTTACCAGATGAAAAAACAAGTAATGTTGTTTATAATAAGTTTCTTAGATAAGAAGTGATAAATGTAATGTCAATAACACTATTGTAAAACTATATTAAGTATACAATGACGATTTTAGGTAAAACACAAATACGATGGTTTATAATTTTCTGTGCGTCTCACCAACGTAAAGCCAGAATATAAAATAAAGCCTAGAATTATAAATGGGACGGAGTTATTAAAATCAGGCAGGCCGTTAAGCTATGTATTTAATTTGATATTGATTATTTATTGCTGATTCTGGTCATGGAGCTTCGAAGGCGTTTCAACATGAGCCAAGCTGAAAGCCACAGGACGGGTCACAGGTTGGGGATAGTTGACGACCTTTAATTATAAAGTTTAGCTACGAAGAATAATCAGGATATAATATAAACCAAAATAATATGTAAATAATCATAGCTTAAATCTAATTAAGTATACTACTCTAAAAATTTAATTTGAAATAAGCTCGCAAATAACAAAGGCTATTAAAGATTATCATTCAATTAATTTTGTTTTATTTTTAAATAATTTTAGCTAAAATTTCTTATGAAAAAAAATAATATTTTGCATCACGATAAAATTGTCAAAACTGGTTTAGTTGAAAACTGATAACTTAAAAATACAGTAAACAATGAGACAACAAATCTAGCTATTGACAAGAGCATAAATAAAAGATGCATTTTTAAAACTCATATTACTGAGCTTCTGATTTAAAAAAATTAAAATTTATTTCTTTCTTAATAAGATTTATACCGCTAACAGCGTAGCAGGTAATATGCATATAATATATATGTATATATAAATATTTGTTTGAGTGGGAATTTTTTATTTTAATAAGTCATTTTGTATTTGTGTATGCATGTTTGTACTGTTATTAAGTTTTCTCAAAAATGTTTAAGAATATATGTATGTATGTATATGTACATAGGTTTGTTTTTTGTTTTGTTATTTAAAATGAATTCACATTTTAATGTGTATGGGTAGATTCATAAATAATTTTTATTCTTAAATATGTATATATGTATGTATGTGTTTTGTTCGTTTCGAAAATTTTTAAACAAAAATATGTATGTCTGTATGTTTTGTTTCAAAAAAATTTGTAAGCATAATTTATAAAAACCTTTATTTATTGCCCTGAAGAAGCTATCCTAAGGAGAGCGAAATATTGGCAAATAATATATTATATAAAAATTGACCTAAAGCTTCATCTTTAAAACTCAACTTATTTCGGCTATATATAGACCGATATCAAACAATTTCTTGTCTTGCTTTCAAATATCAATATTACACTACCGCAGGTCCATCTCGGTTCGAAGAAGTACAATTTCTTCTAAAATCGGGTTCTGCTGCTTCTCGACTATATACGTACATTCGGGCCGATGTAAAAACATTCGTTTTTTTTTTGTTTTCTTTTAGATTTCTAAGCTACATGGGACCGTTTCGGTACAAAAAAGTGCTCTTGTTCTCCCAAAAGTCAAATTTCTTCAGAAATCTTATTTGGTAAATCTCGGCTGTATATGGACCAATGCCCAAAAAAAAATTTTTCCTTAAAAATCTATATTTTACTACCGTAGGTCTATTTCATAATCAATAAGTTCAATTTCTTGAGAAATCGGTTTTAGTTATATCTCGGCAATATATGGACCGATGTCAAAAAAAATTTTTTCATTGCTTTCAAACATCTATATTTGTTCATTTTAGGTATTTTTCGGTACCGAAAAGTATTCAGGTTTACCAAAAGTCACATTTCTTAAGAAACCAGTTTGTGCTATATTTCGGCCATATATTGACCGATCTCCAAAAAATTCTTTTGTTTACTCCTGAATAGACTCCCAGGGGTCGAACATTGTTCAACTCAATTCTTAAATGGGCCTAGATGTCATCTCAAGTGGAAACCTACATATTGGCCATATGACAGACAAAAATTCCAGATGTTATAGATCTTGAGGTCACAAACAACATCTCCAGAGTTAGTAGATGTTGAGCCTCCTATATTCAGTCTTCCGATCACTCTCCCACTATTGTAAACCATTTGTATACCACAAAGATACAAGTTATCTT
>BGZK01004910.1:0-10918 GCA_005406025.1 Eumeta japonica | reverse complement strand
TTTTCTCTGAAGGTTTGGCTGCCAAATGTAGCCTCTATCTATACCCCGAAAGCAGAACGCCGAGGTGTCGCACAAACCAGCCACCTGGGGAATTCATATCCAAACAAAATATCTTCTCTAAACTATATTACGCTCATTAATATTCTTTAAACAATCAAAGTGTACGATCAAAATATGTGTGTGCCGCAGCGAGGCGTTCATTTAAATAGAACACTCTACTGCTATATCTTACGATTTTTTTTTTTTTTTGTTTTTTTTTAAGCATATTTTATGATTAATCCTTTTATTCCTACTGTCGTCATTATCATCGACACCAGAAACTGATGTATATTTACTAGTATTTGGGAAAAATTAATTGCCTTTATATGATATTTGTTATATTTGTCTCCAAGGGAATTAATGAAAGCTTTTAAAGTAGTCACTAGATTATTGCCGAAATAGTTAAACAAGTTCATATTTTTATGTCGATAACGATGACGACAATTGGAATAAGGAAAAAATTTTTAATTATATAATTTGGTTGATATAGCTCTGGTAATAAATGCAATGGTTCTGACAAAACAATCATTTTCCGTCATTTGAATAGTTTTGTTAAAGATATAAAACTACTAATTTTTACTTAAACGTAAAATCTTTATTTTCAAGAATTACCGAATAAACCCATGTCTACACTATATACATGCAGTGACTCTTGATGTTTAAATTAATTTGAAGTCTAAGCAGTTTTGTTGGGCTTTCTGTGCCCACACACGCCCTTTAGAGCGCAATTCACACTATTATACAAGTATTAATACTTTCATTATACTTTGTGTGATAAAAGTATAAATACTGTCAAAATGTCTAACGTAAATAACATTTTGCATTTACACCATAACGCTTGACAAAAGCAATAGATTTGAGTATAAACGCTTTACATGACTGCAGAGAAGCTATTCGACGTAGGCAGTAGACGTGTCGGCGCTTAAAAATTCTCAGCAGTTCAAATAATGAGTATGTAGAATTCCAAATTCATTATCAGAAATATATTTAATATCCTAGATACAGCATAGGCAAAATACATTTATATACAACAGTTAAAAACCAAATTTCACTCTATATACTATCAAAGACGGCACGTCATCGGCTACAAAATAGCTGAATTCTTAATTTTTTTAACAGCTTGTTGGCAGTAAAAAATCAACCGTGGTCAGAGACCTGCGCCTAGCCGATTTCAGCCGTCTGAGCGCTAGCCGCCGACTAATTTTGATAGCCTAAGCCGCCGAAAATTGCGTAGCTTATGTCGACTCAAAATAAGCTACCGATTATTTACCATGAACATAGAATCCATAGATGGATTTGAAAAGTGTTGTGAATGAAATATTTCATTCAAAATTTTACTAAAATTTCATTATTTTGAACTTGTTTTTTCGTTTACATAAGTACATACTAAAACAGATTTCAAAATGTTGTTGTCTTAAATGTATTTATGCAAACAAATGAAGGAATATGTTCGAAATAGGCCGTAAAGCTAGTGCGTTTTCAGCCGGCTGAGCCGCATTTAAGCCGCCGTCGCGGACAAATGATTTCAGCGCAGATCTCTAACGCTGATCTAATGATATGTATTATTGTTTTGAAAAATTCAAAAAGCAGCAAAGTCGAAAGAATTTTTATCGCATTATTTTTCATATGTGTGACGGATTACGTTCAAACTATTAGATATGCACGTATTATTTATTTACATATTTGACAATTATTAATATAGAGTATAATAGACTGAATGGGCTTAAGAAGAGATAGCAATCGTGTTGTTCTTATAACTTTACTAAAATTTTTGTCAAAATATTTTATTTTCTGCTTTACTTTATTTACTATTCTTAATAACAGGAATTGCCTTTCCTTTACCTTCATATAATAAATTATTTAAATATTTAGTCATTGCTTTATGAATTTTTTAGTTTTTCTGATAAAATTTTATAAACAAGAAAACAAAATTTGTTGATAAGGTAATCAAGCAATTGAAATTATTAATTGCTTAATAAAAGCGTTTTATAAGTTATTATAGTGTCGTTTTTTTTTTTTTTTTCCTAGTGTGTAATGACTAACTTCTGATCGTTTTAAATTTTTTATTGACCTGAAATTGAACTTAACAATATGGGATATACATATGCTTTGCTTAAGTATAATGCGTTTAAACATTCGACAAAGCAGGCTACACGAACACCTTAGTCGGCTACATTTGTAGCCAAAAAATCAACTACATAATTATTTTAGCACCAGCTACATCCTCAAAAGCCAAATTGTTTTCGTACTAATTTATTATTCACAGAAATCCTGATTTAAAACAATCATTTCATTAACTTATTTTTATTAAATTAAGGGCTCAATTGTGTTGTCGTCAACTACTCTGTAGTTGCGCCCTCGCTAAATTACAGTTACTTTATGAACGCGTTTATTTTATATGTATATGTTAGATGGTGGTAGTCAGTAGCAGTGTCGGACGTGTTTATTGCTTAATGCTTGACCGAATTACGGTAGAAAATAAAACACTATGCTGAACATTGTTCGTAGTGGCCTACTCAAAATTTTGCTTAAACGATTATAAATTTGGTGTTCCGCTAAATCGTATACATTATATTGGACCTTTCGTTAACTAACCTATCCTAAACCGGTTTCGTATAATGTATATTTAGCCATTTATCAAAACAAATGAATAATAAAACAAACAAATTAATAATATTATGCCAATAGATTAATTAAAATCAATACATACATAAATAGATACGTTAATTATGAAATTTGTGTATAAAAAGCGGTGCGGAGAATGGTCGTGTATAACAATAGAACAACTTTGCTAATCTTATTTAAAATATTTCATTATTATTTTTTAATAATATTTTATTTATCTTGTGGGGTTGGTTACGTTATGATGTATTGCAAATAATACTTTGCAAATATTTCTAAACAATTTCGTTGCTAAATTTAATTTAAACTTCCACTTTGACTCCGTTTGGTTGAATTTTTACCCTTTATCGTTTTAAATTGTTTGCTTTAAGGAATTCAAATACTTTTCGTTACTTAGCTTAATAGTACGTAAAATATTTAAATATTTACAATTCTAATCGCAGAGTTGGATTTTTTAGTACCTATGTATATGTATATATATATATATGTATGTATATGTATATATTTATATATAGGTATATATATTTTTCCCCCTTCAGTAATAATTCAGCCTACCTGATGTAAATCAAATACAAAAACAAAGTTTTTTTTAAGTTTTGTTTGGCTGATTTTATAAGTTTATGTGATATCAAATGGGTACCGCATCACCCCCGCAGTCAGGCAGAAATATTTCACACTTCTAAATGAAAAAATGTATACGTAACTTCAGCAATACAAAGGTATGTGTATTTAAAATGAAAACAAACTCTAGAACAAAACAACAAATGCGTTTTTATACATACCTACCTAAACATATTTTATATTGTTGATTGCCCATAAAAACCATTAACCCTTTATTAAAACAATCAATCTAATAAACTGCTTTACATATATTACAAAATAAACACTCACTGTAAAGCCATAGCTGTGATTTGGTTAAACAATCAAAGTAAAAAAGTGGCAATTTTGATCCCATGACACTTTTTATCGCCGTGTTGTCAAACCTATACACCAGTTAACTGGAAATTGTCAGGGATAGATATCAATAAAATTTCATAAAACATACCTACTAGTTGTTGAATAAGTTTACCCATTCGCTGCCACTAATTTTTGCATTAAACATATTCTTATCACTGACACCAACTTGTTGGCTACGTTGCAATCAGCTACGTTATTATTTTGGTGGCGGCGGCTACCACATCAAAATCATATAAAACAAACTTTTTTTAACATTTTCTTTGTATGTATAGTCATGGTGACCCTTTCCTACCTACTACTTGTGTATAGCATTAATCACATTCGACACAGCAAGCTACACGAACACCGACTACAAATATATCCATCTACGTTTACAGCCAATATGTCAGCTGCTAAAATATTTTGGAGCACCATTTACATTATTACAATCCACTTTTTTTCATAATCGTATTAATAATTCAACGTAAAGTTTATTTGCACAAGAATTGCTTGATAGCGATTATTTATTTAGCATGTTCTACTAAATTAAAATCACCAACATGTTTTGACGCCAAACAAATGAAATAAGATGTAATTGACAACAGCTGCAACGGTGGTCGTGCTGCCGCGTGCGTTAAATTATTTACAGATGGTAGTCTGTAGCTGGCAGTGTCGAATATGTTCAATGCTTTGTAAGAAATGGCAAGCTAATTCAAAAGCATCTATAGACTTTAATTTTTCGTCACTTGACGGGTTAAGAAGTTAACGAATCAAAACAATATATGTAACATATGGGCATGTATGCATGCATATATATATGTATGTTAATTAATATACATATGTATGTATGTAAAAAGCAGTAATAGTAAAATTTGTTGTTATTGTTTACGTTTATTTGTAATTTTTTTTTGCTCGACTCTGCGTACCGGCTATTAAAGTATCGTTTTCGCTTTATTAATTTATATACATACATTTTTTTTGCTTTTATTTTTACTGATAGTTGCTTAAAATATACAAAACAAACTCACACAAAATTCAATGTTAAAATAAAAAACCAAAAAAACTAAATATAATGAGCTCTTGTTGTTTTAATTTTGGCAATATTGTTAGGTTATAATTAGGGAATACAAGTATGCATGTGTGAATGTACAAATATATGTATGTATATGTAGAATTATTTTTTTTTTTAATTATCTTATGAAAAAGTTTGTGGTATACATACGAAAAACACATGCTATAAAATATAATGTGTACTGAAATGAAAGGTTTTAGATTTAGAAGTGTTTTTTTGTCTGTATAAAATCGGGAGAAAATCTATTGCATCAATTAAAGGAAAATAATAGTTGAGCTACCAGTTATTGATAACAGGTGCAATTTATAATACCGTAGGTAACGGGCAACTAGTATTGTTTTCAATATGTTTTAAATTTTTATCTGACAACTAATTTTTCGTCAAATATTATATGTCTGTGATTATTTTGATATTTGATTTGTTCGACCCTCGTTTATCAAATAAGTTGAATTTTAAAATGAAGCTTTATGTCAGTTTTAATATAATATTTGCCAATATTTCGCTCTCCTTTGGATAGCTTCTTTAGGGCAGTAAATAATGTTTTTTATAAATTATGTTTGAATATTATGCGCATTTAAGTAAACTTAGGAATTTAGTACAATTGTAATCACACTAATAGCAAAATAACGATCTACATTTAAGAACAAAATTCTTGATTATAGATTGTAGAATTTTTGAATTTCGGCCAGCAAGATTTTAGTTCTCGAATTCAATAAAGAGCAAAATATTGAATTTAAGAAAATATCTTAAACCTTGAGAATGCGAATGAATTTAATCAAGAACATAATCTTAATATTGAGAATACATATGTTATTGAATTTTAAAAATGTAATATTGATAGGTACCTATACGATTTTTTTTCAAGAACATATTCTTGAACACGGTCTTCGAATTATTTTAAGAGTTATAATCTTACAAATGCAAGAATTTTCGCACTTAGCAGACTTGAAACTGAAAGTCTTGATTTCATGCATAAAATCTTGATTTTATCGCGTTTTTCTTTTAGTGTATTTTTGGTTATTTAGATGAATTATTATTATTAAAAATTTTTTTTTTTATTAAAAATTTGATATCGGTACCCTAAATAACATAGCTGGATTTAATAGTATTATTTTATTTATTTATATCTATATATTTTACAAGTAAATTTTTAAAGTATATGTGCACAGATGGTGTAAACAGAATATTTGTAACTTCCTGTGATTAACTGTATACGACCTATGCCTTTACATAGGAAGTCTCAGCAACGTGGCTGGCAACGAAAACAACAACAGTAAACAAAGTACCAAAAGACGTTATTTGAAAGCGTTGCAAAATATAAAAAATATGTACCTATTTTTAAATTATAATTAATCTAGTGGCTGACTGAATATAACAGCCTTTGATTTTGAAAGTGCTATAAGTCACTTTTTTTGTAATCATTGATGCTTTTCAGATTATGTTATTTTATATGAATGATATAAAATAACTGGTTAAAACAAATTTTATAAGTTTTGATTTATGTCACTATCAAAATTAAGGGTTCATATATATGTATATGTCAGAAGTATGTATGTATATCTAAGACCGAACCCTCTACTCATTCCTACGTATGTGAATATGTAAATAAAAAATTTTGTTTTCATTTTCTGCGGTTTTCGTTTTTATTTATTTCTGTTGTTTTTTTTTCTTCTGGAAGTAGTGTTTGATAAATTAATATAAATTATCTTTAAACCGCAGGCAAGCTGGGACTGTATGTTTTTAACATTTATCAATTCATTTCAAACAATATGAATTTTATTTATAATCATATTATGCTTTCAATTAAAATAATAATATTATTTTTATTACAGATCTACATCTGGCTGCAATGGAATTTTTCACGTCGTTTGGATTTTCATCATTTAATCTATTGCCAAAGACGAGATTGAATTCGTATCAAGTTAAGGTAAGTTAAAATTCACACTTAAATTTTTCTAAACCATTTGTTAAACGAAACGAATAAAGCGTTTATCCAGTCAAAGAGAGGTTAAACTGCATATGACATAATGTCCTGAAAAGCTTGTTATGAAACTCTTTTTCATAAAAGTTAAGCTTTCACTTCATTAAGTTTGTTGATCCAGCGCCACTGAGTGCTGGACAAAGAAAAACGAGATAAATCAGTGATGAAAAGCGATCTTTTATGATTTATTTAAAATATATTGTCGCCCGAAAATTATTTACACGTATGTATATCACAAAATCAAAAAGAAAAGACAAAGTTGGCTGAAGCTTAAAATATTTGTTCTATCGCCTTGGATATTTTTGCATAATTCAATAAACAACTCTGCACATACATATGTATGTGACAAAAATATTGGACGATTTTTTTTCGCTAAAATTTTTTTGATACAATGTTGAAACGCAGTTTCCCAAAATAACTCCCAAGATACATAACTTCGGGACGATATGTACATATACTTGTACGATTTAGTCACTTCATGCATGTGCATGCATACAATTACATATGTGCATAATTTCAGTAATTAATAATTTCAACAACCAAATTATTTCGTTTTTATTTCGAATAAGGTTAAATAACAATTTTCGCACAAAGAAGTAAAATATATACAATAAGATAAACAGAGGGTGAAAAAACAGAAAGTAAACAACTGGTTTTATATGTATTTTCAGTTTTGTAAACAGAATAAAAACTTAAATTACCAAAACTAAAAAGCGATAAATAATAAGAAAAAAATTCAACAAAATTGTGAAAAATTATGACATAACAACAAAATTATCGAATCAGCTTTTTCTTTAAACAAATGGAAGTATAGGTGGCTTCTCGATATACTCCAATTTGAATACAATTTATTACCAGATGAACGAGTAATGAAAGCTAAGCTTCGCCTCTTAAGTTGTCATACGTAGTTCAAACAATTATAAAGTTGTCATATTAAATAGTCGCCTATGGCACGCGAAATTGAACTTCAAATTGAACTACTGTTGTAACAACAGTGTTGTTAGCGAAAGTCAAAAAAGGGTCATAGAGATTACGTTCGGACGTTGCATACTATTAATATATACCATTAGGCGCATCTTAAATTGTGGTGCTTTTGAGTATGATAGATTTTTAAATGCTTAAATGATGATGCTGTGTCAAAATAAACAAATAGTAATAATATTGCAATGTTAAAAGAAATAAATTTGTATTTGAACTTTTACCACAAAGTATACAGAGATGAAAGATAGCCATTTCACTCATATACCAAGATTCGTGTCTTGCTTTCTTTATTCGTAAGTAAAACACTTTGTAACGCAAAACAAATACAAAATGAGATAACAAATCAATGTAAATCTGTGCATTTCACTCATACACGCAGTTTCGTACTTTATTTTTTCATTCGTAAACACGAAAGTGTTTTTTAAAACCAGTTTTAACATTTCTGATCTACTTTGTGTTTTGACTCTTATTCAAAACATTGCAAAATTTTCTACTAAAATAGAAATTGAGTTGACGAAATTGAAGCCTCAGGCGCGGTTAAATATTTATTATACATATATATTACAATTAAATGGTAAAAATACTCGTTGTCATTTATCCGTATACGCATCCTAATCTTACATGTTCCTTAACAAATTACAAAATACATATGTACAAGGTATTTTGTTTCTTGGTTATCGTTCCTTCGGGTTTTTTGTCAAAAGCTTTGGTTTGGCGTAAGACTCGCTTCGTGCTCTTGTGAATGTACTCGGCAATAATACACCTAATATTTCTTATCTAATGAAAAGGTTAATCACTACAATCACCCAAAATCGTTCTTACTATGAGAAAATAAAAATACGAATTTAATAAAATAGTAAAACTTTTTGAATACTTTTCTCTTCTATAGTCTGCACCATATTCTAAAGCAAAACTTTGCTTCTTCCCCAGTGCAGGATGGTTGAGTATATTAGTGCTTTTTCCAGTACTTTTCAATATTAAAAGTACATCGGTATTCTCCAGCTTGTTTTAGTGCTTATTTACTTATTTTCGTTTGCTCTTTGGCATCACTTTTAAGCCTTCAGCAAAAAAAAAGGATCGATCGTTCGCATAAACGATCGTACATGCTCGAAATAGAGCAACTGGCTGTAAGTATTCAGTCGATTTCTCAAATCAAATAGTATTTGCTTCAGCTGTAATAGGGCGACTTTCAGTAAGGTGTGCTGTTTATAAAGTCGATCATTTTGAATAAATAGCACCATTTAGTTTGAAAATGTATTCTTTCGAATGAAGTTCAATACCATAAAATTTTAATTTTCCAACCCTGTTCTTCTTATTAGTTTGTTAAAGTAGAACAAGTTCGTAGCATATTTGTTGCTGTGCAGATTTTTGCTTTCCAATCTTCTTCGACCTTTCATCATATTACTTCATTTCCAACTTTCCAAGCGATTAACTCAGAAGTCACGAAAGGTTCTTTCATGGTTAAAGTTACTACGTTTTTAATTATCCTAACCCTTTTACAATACTAAGGCTGGATTCACTCATTATTTTAGAATGAAATTTTCGTTTCGCAAGAATTTTTATATGTATGTAGTTTAACGTTGCTGTTCTAAAAGAGAGAAAGTGAGGTAAATTATATGTTTATTTACTTTATTCACTCTCTATTTACTTTGTTTACTCTATACTAGCAAAATAAATCATTGCACTTACAAAACGGTTTAGATATATTTACTCCACTAACAAAATTCATGTCGATAGAAAATATTTGCCATTGCATAATTCGGCAATCATAAATGCAATATAGAAGTGAAATTGCTACTCTAAAATATATATGCAATGCCAAAACCTAGTCACTCTATTCAAAAATCTTGTGCATTCATGATTGCAAAATTATGCAATTGCAAATATTTTCTATGAGCTGTGAACGCCCACTCTTGTTTTAAATTGCTATACTTGTAGTAGAAGCCATAAATCTCTCATTTTCTCTCTGATTCTCTTCGTCTCAGCTGTTGATTTGCAATTAACTGTTGCATATAAAAACTACTAGTTTTTAGTATTGCATATAAATGCAAGAGAGGCTATTGCATTGATATGTATTTTGTTAGTGTAGAGTAAATAAATGCTCAACCATTTTGCAAATGCAATGATGCAACACCATTTGCACAAGATTGTGAATTGGGCGAATATGTGGATTTATATGCAACACTTGTTAGCAAATCAGAGCTAAAACAAGAGCTGGCATTCACGTTTGATAGAGAACTTTTGCAAATACACAATTTTGTAATCATAATTGTACAAGATTGTGAAGATTAATATTACTGCTTGCTTATTATACTATTGTTGCCGCAACAATATCCCTAAAGACTTTTGGTCGTTCTTGTTATTGACAGTTTACTGTTATTTTTTTCGAATCTAAAGTAATATTATCCATAAGTCATGTTGGAGGAGTTTTCGTTTATGTTTGTTTATACATTTTTTCTTCGTAATGTATGTATGTGTACATAAAGATGTCTGTATGTATGCACTTAAGTATCACAACAATGAAAAAATTTTTTTTAAATTATTTCTTAGAATTGCTTATTTGTTTATATCGTGTTTTTCTTCAACAGCTGTGACATACATATACACATATTTGTTTATGAAAATTTAAACTTTTGTATATAATTTCGAAGAATATACATATATATTTATGCATACGTACATATGTATGTGTTTCAACTACAAATAATTTATTGTTAAGTCGACAAAATAGACAAATAAAACTGATACTAAAATTAGAAAAGAAAACATTGTGTGATTAATAGAGCTGGTAAACTATCGATAGCCGCTATTTTGATAATTTGCAAAAGAACTGTTAATAGTATCGAATTATTTTGCCTTGCGGGTATCTATATAATAATACAAAGCACTCAGATTTTTGTAAATGCACAATATTACGAAATTCTCTCCGTATTTCACAAAATGAGAACATAAATCTATTGCAAATTTTGTTCATATTTTCACGATTAGATTTCGTAGAATCAAATCAACTGATTTAAACAGCTGTCCAACAAATAAAAAATAACAAGTTAATGTATAAAATGTAGCCACGTTTAATAATACCGATAATGATGCCACAGTTCAATATATAAAATGTTTTGAAAACGTAAACAACTACCAACCGCTTGTCACATATTGTATCCCTATTTGTCTCACACTGAATACATATTATTTTTACACGATAAGATTTTGTGTGTTCTACAGAAATTTTGAGAAGTCTTAATATTTGTATTACCCCATGAAGGCACCTTTAGTAGTATTGATAGCTC
>BGZK01004909.1:0-10920 GCA_005406025.1 Eumeta japonica | reverse complement strand
TACAAATTATATTTTCACATTTTTAGTTTTCCCAGCGATTGCAAAGTAACTATAAGATCTACTGACCCAATTTTGTGTTTTGATGATAAGTGAATATGTGTAACTTTTCTCATAGGATAAACGACTGTAACGATATTTAGCTAAAAACGAGAGTAAAATTAAAAATTTTAATTTTTTGAAAATGCTAATTTTTAATGTGTTACACTCGTAAGTTATTAGACGTAGGGAGCTGTGAGTAGGCTCAAATTGTCACAAATTTAATACACTTTAAAATTAAATATGAAAATAATAAAAAAAAAACGCAGTTTGTGAGGTATAGTACAAAAAGTCCGAAAAATTTGCAGCAAAAAAAGTCAAAACACTTCACGTATAATGCAGCTAGCACAACTTTTTTTTCTTGCAAAATTATTTTCCCGCTTTTCTAATAGGTCAAAATAACATACCAAAAATTTAGCTTTACATAATGTATTGTATTGTGTGAGATGTAAATTCGCGGGAATCCGTAATAGACGCTTGCCTGCAACATGCAGCATGGAACTCACCGCTGATCCTCGAATCTGCCTCTCTACTACGAATCTCTATCCAAAGAATTGAATACTGATTCGAGGATTGACATATCGAACACCTAAGCAAGTGTTAATTTTATTTTTTATAATTATCTTAGTCCACTAATCGCTATAATGATAATCTCTACGTACGTTTCATGTCAACTAGGCACATCCTCAGGAAATAGCAGACAGTCATATCCACCAGGGTGTAAGGAGTGTTAAAAACAACCGACACAACCTCGTTATGTGAACCGTTGTCATGCAATGGTCAAAGAGCGACGAAAGCATCCTTACCAGCAGCCACAGACCACCACCAATAGACATGCTCGTCAAATGTCACAGACTAACCATCACCAACCATTACTCAAATAGTTATAGGCAAGCGTCCAATAATGGCGATTTATAAATGTTAATTTGGTCATTGAGCATATTATTATTGTCTTTATGTTTTAAAATTTCGAAGGATTCCAAAACATTTAAACGTAACCCTTTCTCACACACATGCAAAACATCGAAATTGTGATCTTTATTGAGCTTATGACCGGTTTCTATTAGATGTTTAGCAAAATGGGATCTGTCTGATTTATTATTTTTAAAGGCCGAAATATGTTCTTTGTATCTTGTTTCAAAACAACGTCCGGTTTGTCCTATATATATATATTGATTTACATTCATCACAAGTTAATTTATTAATTCCAGATTTTTTATTATTGTGCAATTTATCTTTATTGTTACATAGTTTGCAAATTATTGTTTGTTTTAAAAGCCGTATAAATATTATGTTTCTTAATAATTTTGAAATTTTCTCCAAAATTGTACCATAATATGTCAAACCAGCTATATATATTTTTTGGTCTTTTGATTGTGTTGGATAGATACTGTTCTTTATACTTTTTTGTTTTTTATTAATGAGTATATGAGAGTGTGGCGTATCCGGACTCCGTGTGTCGCGACGCTGTGAAGAATAATAAAGTTTGACAAGAAAGAAATGTCATGACACAGACGTTTACGCGAACTATATTTTTGTGTTTTCATATTTAATTACTTTATCTTTATCAAGACCAGATTATAATTATTTTAGTTAAACAATATGTTGTGTACGTGTTTATCAATTTATGTAGTATGTACAGTGCCACACCGAGGTTGACACAAACTGTTTGGTGTTTTTCTTCCGCATTTTTACCTAAAACTGGTGACCCCGACGTGATCGCTAAAATATACAAATAACAAAATATAAATATTTTATTAAAATGCCAAGAACACAAAACAATGAAGATGCCGGATCTGATTCCATTGCCTCGCCCGGCACGTCTAACGAAGTTTGTCGACTTACTACAAAAATTCCACCGTTTTGGCCTGAAGAACCTATAATATGGTTTGCTCAAGTCGAAGGTCAGTTTATGAACGCCGGAATAACGGCAGATTTGACAAAATATAATTATGTCATCGCACAATTAGACCAAACGCATCTACGAGAAGTCAAAGATATTATCGTAAACCCTCCAACGACTGGCAAATACGAAATATTAAAAACAGAGCTTGTCAAACGTCTATCAGATTCGAAAGAGCGGAAACTAAAGCAACTTCTCATGCACGAGGAACTTGGCGACCGCAAACCTTCGCAATTTCTCCGCCACTTACAAGGCCTGGCCGGTCCCGACATCTCCAATGACTTACTCATCACAATATGGACAAGCCGCTTACCACAAAATATACAAACAGTCATCGCCGGGCAGACAGCACCTACTTTGGAGTTGCTCGCCGATTTGGCCGACCGAGTACACGAGATAGCTCCTCCATCCCTACAAGTCGCGTGCACTTCCACCGTATCAGCCCATGCTTCCACACTAGAGAACTTAACTAGTGAAATAGCTGAACTCAGACGTCAAACGAGGCAGCTGACTACTCATTCCTATCGCCAATTGCGTCCAAAGTCACGTGGCCGCCCCCAAGGATGCTCACGCAGCAAGTCTTGTACCAGATCCGACTCTAGCTACCGCAAATATCCTACATGCTGGTATCACTCCCGATATGCGAACAAGGCCAATAAATGTGTCAAACCATGCGACTTCAAGGCGGAAAACACACCGGGCAGTCGCTAATGGCGACAGACGGCTGCCCTAACGTACCTGGTCGCCTGTTTGTAACAGACCGCTGCACCAAAATGCAATTCCTCGTAGACACCGGAAGCGAGCTTTGCGTTTTCCACGCTCGGCCGTGCAACAGCGACGTACAAGGACTACCTATCAATTGAGTGCTGCAAACGGAACAACTATAAATACTTACGGCTACGTCAACCTGGAGTTAAACTTATCATTACGTCGAGCCTATCCGTGGCGATTTGTCGTGGCTGATGTCACCAAACCTATAATTGGAGCAGACTTTCTCCAGTTTTACAATCTAATGGTGGATATCAGAAACCGCCGCTTAATCGACAACACCACAACTCTTTCTACATCGGGGTCAGATGCAACATCATCCAGCACGATATCTTCAGTGAAAATACTGCTCGGTGATACAAGATATGACAAACTTTTAGCGAAATTTCCCGATATAACTCGACCTTCAGGCACTTTACGTAGTCCCAAGCATAACACTGTTCATTTTATAAAACCACCCCGGCCCTCCTGTGTCCTGTCCACCACGTCGCTTGGCGCCAGACAAATTACAGATAGCTAAATGCGAATTCGAAGCTATGCTTAAAATGGTACTGCCCGACCTTCCGAAAGCTGCTGGTCGTCACCTTCACCTCGCACCGAAGAAGGAATCAGGATGGAGACCCTGTGGCGACTATAGGATGTTAAATGCACGCACCATCCCTGATCGATATCCCATCCGACATATTCAGGATTTTTCTCATAATATCACGGGTTCCAAGGTGTTCTCGACAATTGATTTGGTCAAAGCCTATAACCAAATTCCCGTAAACGGAGAAGATATCCCAAAAAACCGCCATTACGACTCCGTTTGGTTTATATGAGTTCCCGTATATGACATTTGGTTTACGTAATGCAGGTCAAACGTTCCAAAGATTCGTTGACGAACTTACAAGAGGTCTTAATTTCTGTTTCGCTTATCTTGACGATTTTTTAGTTTACTCGAAAGATGAAGAAGAACACGAAAAACACCTGAAACAAATATTCGACAGAATGAGAGAATATGGAATGCTCATTAACACCAGCAAATGCGTTTTCGGAGCAGATAATGTTACCTTTCTGGGTTATAACATATCAGCCAAAGGAGCAAAGCCACTGGAACAAAAAGTGGAATCCATCAAAAAACTTCCCTATACCTAAAACAGTGAAGGAACTACGTAGATTCTTAGGAATGATAAACTTCTACCGTCGTTTTATACCTGATGCAGCACGAATTCAAGCCCCACTCAATGCCCTTCTCACTGGTTCAATTAAGAATTCGCACCCAATAAACATCATAGGAGAGGCTCTAAAAGCATTCAACACCTGCAAGGATAGTTTATGTCATGCATCTCTCCTTGCACACCCAGACTGTGACGCGAAATTGAGCCTTGTCACAGATGCTTCAGACACGTCTTTGGGAGCAGTTCTTCAACAATATAAAGACAAAGCTTGGGAGCCCCTAGCATTTTACTCCCATAAACTTAGTCCAGCACAGCGAAATTATTCCCCCCTACGATCGCGAACTCTTAGCGATTTATGAAGCAATAAAACACTTTCGCCATATGCTAGAAGCGCGTGACTTTGTTATCTACACAGATCACAAGCCACTTTGTCACGCTTTCAAAACGCGCAAGGACAAATGCTCACCCAGACAATACCGTCATCTCGACTTCATATCCCAATTTTCTACGGATATCAGACATATATCTGGGCGAGACAATGTAGTAGCAGACACGCTGTCAAGAATTGAACAACTGGACAATGTCGTAGACTTTGTGAAATTAGCTAATGCACAAGAATCCGACCCCGAGCTGGAACAGATCCTGAAAGATGGCTCTGCGTTACAACTCCAGAAAATACACGTACCTGGAACAAAAAACAGACCTCTATTGCGACTTCAGTACACCAGCCCAAAGACCTTTTGTTCCTATTAGCTTACGACGCCAAATATTCAACTGTCTACATTCTCTAAGTCACCCAGGCTCGAACGCGACATCAAAATTAGTTGCTGAACGCTACGTATGGCCTGGAATCAGGAAAGATTGCAGAGATTGGACGCGAAAATGTTTACAATGCCAACGAACCAAAGTAACTCGCCATGTTATACCACCAACAGGCACATTCGAGCTACCTACGGCGCGCTTCCGTTTCGTTCACATAGACTTAATCGGACCAATGCCAATATCCAAAGGATATCGTTACTGTCTTACAGCTGTTGACAGATACACGAGATGGCCAGAGGCGATACCGATCACAGATATCAACGCTGAGACTGTCGCCACTGCCTTACTAACCTGCTGGATATCAAGATTCGGTTGCCCAACAGATATAGTGACCGATCGCGGTAAACAGTTCGAATCCACGTTATTTCAACATCTGGCAAGAGTAGCTGGATTTCACCACAGACGAACAACAGCATACCATCCAGCTTGTAACGGTCTGGTAGAACGCTTCCACCGCCAACTGAAAACAGCTATTACGTGCCATGCAAACGAACATTGGACAGAATGCCTACCACTAGTCCTGTTGGGCGTAAGAAGCGCATATAAAGACGACCTAAAAGCATCCTGCGCTGAACTGGTATACGGGAAACCCTCAGGCTACCAGGAGAATTTATTAGTCCAAGCCCTACTAAAATGACGGACATCTCGGACTATATAGCCCGACTCCGTTCATTTGTACGAAAACTCCAACCATCCCCAGCATCACGTCATGGCGAACGCGCTACCTTTGTTTACAAAGATCTAGCTACGACAACTCACGTCTTTCTAAGAGACACTATACGTAGCTGTTTTCAACCTGCATATACGGGACCACACGAAGTATTAAAAGAGGAGACAAAATCTTTACCATTTTAGTCAATGGAAAACGAACGACAGTATCAATCGAAAGAATAAAACCGGCCTACACTGTCGACGACGAATTACTAAATACTGTCCACACCGCCACCAGAGAGCCTAAATCAGTCCCAGAACTAAACCCGGAACACAGAAATATAAAAGAACACGTTCAGGACGCACAGTTAGATTCCTGATTACTATCGCCCGTAGAACGGTCTCAGGGGAGTGATGTGGCGTATCCGGACTCCGTGTGTCGCGACGCTGTGAAGAATAATAAAGTTTGACAAGAAAGAAATGTCATGACACCGACGTTTACGCGAACTATTTTTGTGTTTTCGTATTTAATTACTTTATCTTTATCAAGACCAGATTATAATTATTTTAGTTAAACAATATGTTGTGTACGTGTTTATCAATTTATGTAGTATGTACAGTGCCACACCGAGGTTGACACAAACTGTTTGGTGTTTTTCCTTCCGCATTTTTACCTAAAGAGAGTAATGAACAATAGCTCAATAATAATGAACAACATAACTACAAGTAATTTAATAAAACTTGAAAGTAAAATACAAAAATATGGTAAGAATAGCTGTTCAATTATAAATACACAAAAGTATATTGCATTGCGGAGAAAAAAAAAATGTATTGGTACATTTCAAAGCTCTTAATTTTTAATAACCTTTTTATAAAGGATGGAATCGATATTTCATCTTTACGCAAATATTCATAATTTTTTTTATAAGAACTTTGCTAAAGTAACTGTAACAAAAATATATCATTGAAAATATGCTTATAAGTAATATAAAATAATAATAAAGAAAACTCTACGTAATACTCGGCCAGACGGCGCCCACGTGTTGCGCGCCGTGACCGGGCACGTGACACTTACAAATGAGACTTGATGTCAGTGATCTAAAGGTCGCTGAAGGTATTATTACATTAGTCTCTGATTTTCCATATGTATTCCATTCATCTTTAAACAAAGAAAGCGAACTAACATAAATTGTGGAGTTAACAATAAAGAACACGCAATATCACTCATGAACTCGCAGGTTGTTGACTTTCAGGGTAACTTGCACTATAAAGTTTCAGGATCGCAGCGATGTCACCTCTGCAAACTCCTTAATAATAAATAATGTTTGCATATTCGATAGCAGTGAAAGGCATTGCTATTAAACACATCAATATTGACTAATCAGCCTTAGTTTCAAAAATGTCAATATCGTAAACGTAATACTTTATAACAAAATAAATGTCTAGAGCCGCGCATTCGGTCGTTAACCGCGTGCCGAAAGGCGGACCCCCGGCGCACTTGCTAGACCCTTACTGCCGCCGCTCGACGCGAGCGAGCCTCCAATAACGGGGTGGGTGGATTTAGGCGTGTGCATCGTGTTATTAAGCGTTAGGGTTGTACTTCGTACGTTTACACGTTTGCATTCTGAGCTATTTTTCTCAGAAATAGCTACTTCAATGTCTATGGTTTCTTTGGAAAAGTTGTTCTAAAAAAAAGGATATTATGAATATTTGCAGAAAGATGCATGATCGATTCCATATGGTGTGTACATACGTATTTTTTTCAATTTTGTCGATAAGGAATATTAAGAGAAAAATACTTGTTGAACGATCAAAACCGTATGTGACGTATGAAGCGGTCGGATATTTCCGACATTGGCTTTCAGAGTAAAGAAGAATTACATCTATCTAGTAATAGGATTAAGTACATTACAATTTCATGTTGACTTAAGTATTTAAAATAAATTCTTATAATATAAAGAATTAATTAATAATAGTAATATATAAAAAGTAATCCATGGTAGAGGCATGATGTAGTCAACTTGACTACAATACAAAAATGGGCCGGCTCGACCGATGAAATACCACAGTCTCACAAAATATAGACGTGAAATAACAGCTTCCGCAGTTGCTTTTTATCCAGTGAGCCTTTTCCTTCTCCATCTACCCACATTCCCCTCCAACACCCCGTTCTTCTTTTTATCACCCTACTCCCGCATTCATCACCCCACTTCCTCTCTATCAGTCCATTCAACTTTCCTTCAAATATCTTATTCCTATCCAGAGCCCGGTAACGCACTGGTGACTCCTTTGGGATTGCGAGTGTATATGGGGGGCGGTGACCATCACCTTCTCTGTTGGTTTACCTGCTCGTTTGTCCGTTGGCTATACTATAAAAGAAAATTGCATGTAGAATTAATTTATAATATTCATAATAAAAATAAAATGAAGCAACTGTTGCATAATTATTGTCGGATATATCCGACATTGGCTTTATGAGTATACATATAAGAAAATCGATGATTTGCATTGAAGAAATAGGATTTTTTTTTGTCAGGATATTATGATATTTCTGGAATTACATTTAAGGTTAATTTATGTATTAGTAAAACTTTTTCATTAATTACAAAACACGTTTTTATTTTTGTTCTTTAATTAGGTGAAAATAAAGAATAAACAAAAAACTAAAAAGAGTAATTTGTTTGATATATTCGACACTGGCCTCTGTCACAATTTTGTTTGTCGGATAGATCCGAACATTAACTGTAAGTTTACAGGAATATAGCTTATACATCAGAATAACAAGCAGGCTATGATTTATAAAGATACTAACTTTTTGCTCGTGGCTTCGCTTTCGGAGCTTCAATTTCAACATCGGTCGGAGATAGGGATGAAGAGCGTGGACATTAATAATAGAAAAAATTGTGACAGTATGTTAATGTTCGGTTTTCCTAAGAGTATTTTATCGTAATTGAATCATAAGCAGAACCAGGATCTGGATTGAGACTAAAATCGGAGTCAAAAACGGGATCAGGATCGTGGCTGACAACGCCTTTGTTCAGTGTAAAGGATAAAAAAAATCATTGAATCCTTGTATGCTCTCCCCATATTTGTTTTAATTGAAGATTGATACTCCTATTATTTTACTACGTAACCTTAGATCACCAAATTTATAACATAACGAACCAGAACCAGACTCTAAGTTGAATTTTTTAAAACAATGTCATACCTATAGTTTTGGTTGGGTCGCAGGTGGGCAAATATTAATAATACCTCGCATTCCAATGATACCCACAGATTTACCATTTAGTTTTAAAATAATATAATTTTCTGTGAAGATATTGTTTGCAATTACTGTAATTAAAGCGCAGAGAAAACTTTTATGCCTGTCGTAATAAATTTAAGATTTTTTTTTAATTTCTACATAATGTTGCCCTTGCTTAGGTCAAATTCGACGATAACCCGTATATACTAATAATACCACATGGAAGTATAACTAAAAATATTGTTTATACCAAAGTATTCTAAATTATTTATAAATGATTTGATTTCTTTTAAATTAAATGGTGGATTAAATTGCGTGATACAATTAGCTTATATGCTACTGTTGTCAACAACACCAATTAAAACTAATAGTTTGTCCTTTCCTTAATTGACAACAGAGATAAGTTGATAAATGATTTAATTCATATGTAAATTTTTAAATGATGCAATTTTTTTTACAATTGTTTGTCACTAAAATTTGCACTATTAAAATTTTGAAAGTTCATTGACTCCCAATTCATTTTAATGTTTGTTATACATGGAATAAAAAGTAAACATTATGCTTTTTATCCAGGTTGTTTTTTTCACTATTAAATGTACGTATTTGGATTTGTGCAGAGACATAAGCATTCCATCTCAGATGTCCTACCAAATATTATTCAACTTAAAGAAACTACTGTTGCAAAGAAATCTAGAAATGTTGCCTGCTACTATTGACTCTCTAGATATATCTACAAAAAAAGTGAGTAATTGTAGATGATTATAATTGTTATTATCTGTACATAATTGTATAGTAGATATACAATGTATGAATATATATATAATAAATACATTGTCGTTATTTATGATGTTACAGATAATAGAAGCATTGCGTAAAAATAAATCAAATATAAATATTTGTAATCGCCTGACCAGCAAAATCACAGAATTGAGAAAATGTTGCACAACGACCGCACCTCTTACGCCCGAAACCGCTGCCACAGCTTTGCATGGCGCTCTACACGAAGTCACAGAGTTGTTAGAGCCTGAGATACCGACTATTAAAAAAGATGAAATCTTGAAGAATTTGTATGAAAAGCTTACGCCCTACTTCGAATTTTTACGAGTCAAAGCTGCACGACACTTCAGTCTTGGATCATATCCTTTTCAATTGCTTATGATATTTTAATTGTTATATATGTATGTATGTATATATTTTTTGTATTGACTGTGTAACATGGACAAATATGTATTTGAATATGCATGCAAATGGTTTTTTATTATTAGTGTATGTCAAGCATGAATAGCAATGTTCATTAATTGGTGTCTCTTCTGAATAAAAAAAATATCATCTTTAGTGAAAAAACATGTATCTAACTGTTGCTACAGACCTAGAAAATTAGAAAAAATCATCAAATTCTAATAGGGCACAAATATTTTCATTTTCCAGTTTTAACAAGATTTTGTAAATAGCTATCCTGACACTATTCTTAGTTTTATAAACATCTATAAATTTTAAGTAAAGTTTATTTTGGCGTTTAGGTATATTATATTTATAGATGTTCTTTATTGTCACGTAATATAATAGTACCTATTTAGAAGTAATGATCAAGATAAATATTTGTTTACTATTATTTTTATTTATGAGAAAGTCTCGCTTATTTCCCTAGAAGGGAAGATAGAGATCACAGATTTTAACATGCTATCATTTTTGTATATCTCTCTTGCTTCACTGACATTTGTTAATCATGTCATGCAAGCTCTTCGGTTTCGGTTGCTTAAAATTTGGTTCTTCTTTAATATGCCATCAATTCCATCTGCATAAAATTTTCTAGGGCCGTCCATGTCTACCTTTCCATCACACACATTCGCTCTAGACATTTATTTTGTCTACTTTCATTCATTTTGTTCAGGCTAAAATACCGCAACATATTTTTTTCTGCTCTAGTGACTACATCTCTCAAATCATACCGTTTTTTATTTCAATTGCTTATTTTTTGCACAGATGTGCAAAGAATAGGCAATTCAAATTTGTACTCTGTGCAAAAAATAAGCAATTTGCCATCGCAGACAATAAATCTAGTCATGCTTTCTTTTTTTCACCGACTACTTTCCTTACTTCAAAATATTCCACTAATTATTATATTCCTTAGTAACATTTGATCTCTTATTCACTCCACACACCTTTGTTTGTTATGTTTACTAATACATATTTTGTTTAACTTCCACTATTCATTAAGTCCTAAACGTACATATTGTTTAATTTCGTCCAAGCTATATACATACATACTCTTTATAGTAATTTCATATTCGGATCCTGAGCTTACCGACTTTTATTCGTTTTAGCCTGAAGTTCCA
>BGZK01004908.1:0-10923 GCA_005406025.1 Eumeta japonica | reverse complement strand
TTATACAACAAAGTTTTATTTATATAGTTTATTGTATAGTTTAAATACAAAGTAGCGATGTAATGTAACAGACAGCATCAACTTTAATATTGACGCTTTGATTGTTCTCGTGATGCTTCTAGTAAGCACATTTCGATAATCATTATCATTGATATGTATTATAAATGTTTTGAACTACGGTATATGGTTAATGATAAATTGTTCGAACACAAAGCATATATATATTTTTGTTTTAATAAATAAGTCACTTTCTTCTGTTGAGTATTTATGACCGTCAGTTACATATCGCTTGCAATTATTTTATTTTCCCCATTATTTTAAAATTTTATTTTACATTATTGACATTTTCATATTTTAGAGAGTGTTGGAATCTGAAGATTCAAACATGAAATGGTTGCGCACAGTCACTTTTAATTTTCTTAATTCATACTTTCTTACCAAGTGTTTATAATTTTGAAAATGTGTTAATTATTATTTGATTTTCCTTGTGACCACATCACATTTAGAACTTTATAAATCATTTTATAAGAATTAAAACTAAAAATATATATATGTACACTAAAGTTGCCTATAAAAAATAGAGCAAAAAAAAAAACTATAACAAAATTCACCGATCATTCCCACATAACAACAAGATTAAAAAACAAAGAATGAAAAAGAACATTATCAACAATAAATAACAAGTTAGTAGAAAGATTATTTATTAAAAGAAAGAAACATGCATGTTTTTGCTTATAAGATGTTTAAATGAATACCTAAATCGAATTTCTTCTAAATCAAACGGATATTCAATAATCCCCGTTGTTGGTACACGAACGCGTAAAATATCCTGTACACTTGGTAAATAATCAGGTTGGGCCACTCGATCAAGATCCATTAGATAACTAAAGTAATGATGGTAATAAATTTAATTCAGTTTTTACATTATGTATGTAAATATGATATCAGTCCTCAAGTCTCTATAACTCTTTTACAAGCTTCACTTGTTCATTAATATTTTATTGGGCATATTCATAAAAACTAAAATGAATTTGAAATAAGTATTATGTCAAATATTTAATACAAATTTTTGCTAAAATTGATTTCAAATACATTTTTTTATGAATATACCCTATTAATTTACTTCTTTACTATTTACTGAATCTGTTAATTGATATTCTCTTCGTCGATCGTAGCATTCTTGTATGCCAGTATCGGCCCATAGCGTTTTAATGGCTGACAAATATGTGGATCCTCAAATGAAGTAACTGTTTCCATAATCAATGCTCATAACAAGCTTCAGCTAGTTCCTATATAAAAAATAGTTTTTATTTAAAATTTCTTAAATATTGGTTTGATTTGCTTACTAACCGCATGATCAGCTGCGCCATATGAAATACTCTAACATATCCATGGCTTCATCATAGACTGCATAGCCATGAATATATTTTGAAACACTAATTTAATATAGCCACGTTTATCATCATCTGAGTAACCGCTGCCGTGAATAATACGCATCTGTTTAATAAATGTGGATTTACCGGATTCACCGGTACCTGTTGAGATAAACAAATATTGGTTTATAAATGTTTTCGAAACATATTAAATGTTTTAATGTTAAAATGTTTTGTTAATTAAAAATTTATGCTTGTTTTGAAACTTTTCATTTGGAGATGGGCTCACAAAATTGTAGAATGTTTTAAATAGTTTAAATACGATTTAAATAGGAATGCTATGGGTTAAAGATAATGGAATTGAACAAAATGGTTTGCAATATGATTAATTTTTTACATATATTATGCAGAAATACTTCCATAACTAATCTGCTCAGATATATATCTTTAAAGCTTTTATTTAATTTATTTTTCTGCAAAAATAATTACTAGTTATTCACTGACAGCAGGCTGTTTTCGATAAAAAAAACCCCCCTTTTTATGCATATTTTCTATACCAGCATTAATCGTTATTTTTTGTTGTTCTTCACCAAACAACTTTAATTTTAAACTTTCAATTTGATGTTTTTTAAAGCGAAATAAAAAAAGTTTAAAACTTATTGGGCTGAATATCGTCAATATATCCAGCAGCATCGTACTGAAAACTGCAACTTTATATATGTAAAATACATACATGTAATAAAGAATTTCTTTATTACATTTTACATTATTACATCACATTAATTTACATGTAAATGTATGATTCACAACTCAATTAAAGGTACGGTCACATATGTCAAATATTTGTCGAAAAAACGTGACTAAAAGACAGGCTAAGTTCGCATTTCCTTTAAAATTTTAATATTTTATAAATATGGGATCGCATATATTATAATAAAAAGAAAATTAGTATTTTGCAATATAAATTTTTAAACCTGAGCAAAAATAGATTACGTTTGACCATATACATATTTGCCAAGTCTGATTGTACCTTAAGTTGAGTTTATCTACATTCCAACTCAATTATTATTTTACATTATCACTCAAGTAACCACTTTACAATTCTTGCTTCATGAAGCTATCAATATTTAAATTTACCACTGGAATGCCTTTTTATACAAATTTTAAAATTGGATTTCTTTACAAAAAAAAAAAATATATATATATATATATATATATATATAGAGCTGGAAATAGTTAATTTAATAGATAAAATATTAATTCAAAGATCTGCATAATAGCACCTAAATTAAATGAATTCATTCTTGAATATCAGGGAGAAATTCTGAATTAGGATGAAAGCTCTAGGCTAGTATACATAGTAAGCCCACCAAAGGATTTGTTGTTGCCAGGTAAATTTGTTTGAATATTTCAATTTTTGCTAATCTCGATGCTTATTTGCTTTAGTTTTTCTGTCATATCTCAACATCCATTCATAATCTCTAATTTTATTCTTCAGCGATATTGTAATTGAGAGTTAACTAAACAACTTTGACTTAATAATACTTATGTAAAATAATGCTATATGAAATAAATACAATTTTTAAAAATTGTACAGTAATTCGCTTATGTTATTAATATTCTTCAATAAGTCGAAATTTTAGGCCCCGAGTTCTTTCACAGTGTTACCGATTATATGTATGCATTTGTTTATACTCAATTGTAAACGTATGAGTGATATTTTTATTTCCATCATCGCACAAAGTTATATTCCGTATATAACTCATACGAGCCGCATTGTGAAATAAAATAAGTATGTACATTGGGACGAAAAACTCTGCCGTTGGTTTTACTTGCTTTTGCAAATAAATAAGTATGTACCTATGTATTTACCTATCGATTTTCATTAAATAAAGTTAATTTAATTTATATTGTATGCAGCTTTCTTAACTAATTGGTAAGTATTTGCTGTTGAATATTTCTTGTGAATTTTCAAAAATGGAAAATTTTACTATCGAAAATTATAACTAATTTCCTAATAACTCTTGAAATGATAGTTACACTAAAAACTTATATTAGAACAGTTGAAAGCAAGTATAATTGTTTAATTTCTTCTACATATTGCGTAAAAAAATCAAATACATCATTTTAATAAAATGTGTGAAGCAACCTCTTCAAAAATCTCATATTTCATTAAAAAAAAATATTATTTTTAGAATCTGATATGGTGATGATATTAAATATATAGTAGTTTACCAAAAACAAGAATATTTTTTAAATTTGAGTAATGTAGTCAATAAAAAAAAATATTTACCCAGTAGCAGTAGCTTTAATTCTCTTCGCACATCTCGTTTATCACGACGTAATTGTCGCTCGATTTCCTGATTGATACGCTTCTGTTCCTTGGCCTCTTCTGATAAACAGCACTCCATGCTAACTAGTTTGTAAGCTGCTTACGCTGCTTAAACGCCACACGTTGAATGGATTTTATATTAAATATTGGAAAAATAAAAATTCGTACGCTTAGCAGCAACCTAAGCCGACGACAGCAAATTAAAAAATAAAAAAATTGTGGCTCACAGAGTTTTGTTTCTTTGTAGTTGTAGCAACCAGAGGCGACTTAAGCACATAAAATAAATTTTTTTATTTCGAAATAGCTGGTGGTGTTCAATTTGTTAGTTTGTCATTAAAAGTATGTCCTTATAGCTTGAAATGTTCATGAGTTATATAACTAACTAACTAAATAGGCAACTTCACGTTTATTTATCCTTAGGCCAAAAATGCCCTTTACGCTATGTACATGCATACATACATACATGCGTTGCTGTTGTAATTGTTGTCGCCGTTATTGTTTATTCCGTTTGTTAACGGTGTTTAATAACAATAATATTTGCAGTTTCTCTTGTTAGTTTGCTTATTTTTTGTTTTTATTTTATTTTTGATATCATCGACGCTGTCGTAGTAGATCTTATTTTAAGCAGATAGTCTATTAGATGGAAATGATTTTAAATGCCACGAAAAAGTTGTTTGGTTTCAAATTATAATTTATATAAACATTTATTGGCAAACCATTCGAATCGCTTTACTACACCCAGCCGTTGTCGTTCATCAAGTCTGTGTGATTAATGCTTCTGTTATGATTATGGGCTTTGAACATAAAAGCGGCACTTGACAAAATTGTTTTTATATTAAGTAAAGTTGCTTCTAAAAATAAAAAATTAAAAACAAAATGTTATAAATTTGATAAGGTTTGAGTTAATAAAAGTTTCTTTAAAGTAAATTAAAAATACAGTACACATAAATCTGGCCGCACCTAAAAATTTGGACCTAATTGCCGTTACCCTCTAGAAATATTTTTTATTCAGATTATATTTACACGTGGTGGCTATGGAAAAAATTAAAATAGAAAAAAAATTGTGCACAATTTTCATCATAATTCGACATGGTCGGGTTCTATGACTGCAAAAAAGCTGAAAACCCCAAAAAGTACCGTGAATGGTATTTTGAAACGGTACATAGAAACCTTGAGCACAATTCGTAAGCAAACACAAAAGAAAGAAATTTCGGTAAGAACCCAAGAGCATTGAAAGGGATAATAATGTTCCATGCAACATAACCCAGGACTCTCAAGCAAATGATCGAGCTAAAAGTATAACACCAGAGTGAGCACGGCTAAGAGAATCCTATTTAATAACAGCCATGGAACGACTCGTGTCTCAAAATATTCAAATCGTTTTGAAGATTGGGCACAAATACTATACAACTGTATAGTTATGGATGATAAACATACACCAAGATGGACCTGAAACAGTTGCCAGGACCAAAATTTTATGTTGCAATAAAACGAGAAGATGCCGATCCAAAATACAAGTACAAAAAATGGACGAATTTGGTAAAAGGGTCATTGTTTGGCAAGCCATTTGTAATTGGAGTTTAAAAAGTGCACCTTGCGTTGCCTCTATGATAATGAATTCGGAAATTTATATGAAGAAATTAATATGCAGAAACGTTTGCTGCCCTCTTACCGCTCTTCAGTAAAATTTTGCATTATTCAAAATATGCAATGGATTGGTATCCCACAAACCAGATCGATGTGATACAAAAATTTATGAACGCACCTTATTGTTCCCAGCTTCGGCCAACCGAATAATATTGGGCAATTGCCAAAAGGAAGTTACATACAACAAAAATATGTTAAATATTTAGAGAAAATATACAGCGACGGTGGATCGAAAAATTGTGCAAAAGCTAATGACATTCATTGAGACAAAAGGCCGAAAATTTATTAGAGAAAATGAATTTTTAGTTATTGGGTAATTTTTTTAAAATTACCAATAAATGTGTTACAAATTTTGATTAAAAAATATTGAATAAATTTCCGCGTTAACGAAATATTCAATACTTTATGCGACTAGATTTTAAATCAACAATGCTTTAAACTCCCAAAAAAAACTATTTACGAACTAACTGACATTTGCCATTTGTAAAATTCTAGAATATAAAAGTAGTGTAACTTTTATGCCAATTTGTGTATCTACATGAATGATACACATGCCGTCTTATTCAAAAACGATCGTTAAAGTATTCATTAAAACCGGTTTTGCCACATAAAACTCGGTAAATAAACCAACATTAGATATAAATTAAATTCTTATAGAAATTTGTCAAAAGGCAGCTTAATAAACGTACAATAAATTTTATGAATACAGCAGTATATTTTTGTTATTAATGAACGGGTTGAGCTTAAATTTTAGCTTCTTTTCGAGTGTATCGATCGAAGATACGAGACACATCATCAACAGAACTTTACCATAGGCCATAGGAGAGTCCATGCCAGGAAATGAGGCATGAGATCGCATACTGGAGACTAGACTAGACATTCCTGGCTGGCCAACCCTTGGAACTCAACAACTTGCAAAACACGGGTAATATTAAATAAATTATGAATAATGTTCTTTCTAAAAGGCTGAATATCTGGAAATCGATTAGCGTTCTATAAAACCATCATTTCATTTTCATAAAATCCTTTCAATTTTGAGAACGAAAATGAAGAGCTTGGTCGCTGCAATTTATCACAAAAAATCCTTTTTAATTTAAAGAGAACCCCAGAACTCAAAATCCTGATAATATTCAAAGATTTATAAAATTAAAAATAGAATTCGAAGAATTAATTAATGATAAAAAAAGTTTTTATTTCACAGTTTTATAGGACGAGAAACGACCCCTGGTTTATAATGAACAGTTTTTGGCTATTACGACAATTCTGGACATATGAACGCATAAACTTTTATATGCGGTTTAGAATATTTTTCAGCTTGACAAACTTGGTGTTCAATGGACAACACAGATTTTAGTGAAATTTTTATTTATAAACACCTCAATAATTAAATTAAGAAATGCAAAATCACCAGCTTAGGTGAAACAAAATCATTCCGATATGCATGTGTGTGTGTGTGTGTGTTGGTGAAAAATAAGCATATTTATGAATTTGTTTTCGCTTTTCATATTGAACTATTGATCGTTTCTCGAAAGTTCCCAGCAAAATGTAATTAAAATAATATGCGAAACTTTAAACGTAGTTTAAATCTAATTATGAATTAAGAAAATTTATGGTATGAACAATTAACAAAACTCTTAACATTCACAAATGAGATTGTTCATTTTTATAGATTCCAGGAAGAAGATGACAGTCAGAGTTCTAAATTTTCTTTTCGTGACTGAAAACAAACGCAAAGTCCTCAAAACACTTGCTGCCTGCCCCTTTCACTCTTTTGAACATATTCGTTTATCCGCATAAATACATTTGAGCCAACAACAAAATTCTGAAATTTCGAAATATCCGAAACAGTGTTGTTTTTTATTTTACCTATAACTTACATTTTTAATTTTTAATGTTTTATTGTAAGTAATTTGTTTGCAATAGTTGAAATTAAAATACACCTTGTATATTCATGATAATCTTTTTAAATTAATTGAATCGAAATATTTTTATATCACTTTAGATTGTTTTATTTTACGAAATCGAGAGCTGCTTTCCCAAAACTTTTCGACTTTTACATTAATTCATTCACGGTTCTCATAGATTTATATATATTTTTGTTTAATTAAAATTGTTATAATTGTGTAAAAGAAATCACGACGACCGCTTTTCGTTTCGCTAATCTAGTATTGGCTGATGATTTATGTAAAACTATTCGCATATTTGATAGTAAATATCTCTAGACTTTTCTTTTCTTCCAATAATTGTTAAACAACTGTTCACAAAATAAAGAAGAACATTTCCGAAACAGTCTGTTTGTACATACATATGTACATAAATATTTTGTAGACAAAGTCAAGTTTTTGTTTCATCGGTGTATGTATACACATATGCATACATACGCCTGCACAAATGCTATATTCTCGCTAAGACAGCTAAAAACGTATGTAAGGCTTCCCAACTGTATTATTCGGTACTACTGTATTCACACTATATTCGTCGGTCACTTTAGTTCCGTCTTTTTTCCTTCCTTGCTACCTTGAAGGTTTAGAAACGTTCAAGTTTTTGGTGAAGGGGCACAAAAGAAAGAAAATAATAATAATACGTAAAAATATTGGAAATAAAACCACACTACACTTTTCGCAGACTGTGCCATGTGTGAAAATGTTTGATATTGAACGATAATCCAATTGTCTTTTCTAAACTTCATAGCAGTTGACCGTCCTCAATGGTATATTTTCTGTTTATATGTGCAGGCACACACACACAAACAAAATTTTAATTTGTCGTGGAGAGTATACGAATGGAAAATAAATTCGGATTTGGTGATAATGGAATTAGATTTATGTTTCTCCCTGACCAAGAAACTGAGGCAAAGGCCAATTTTCAATGAATATTGTAAGCAAATGTTATTCGTAGATTTAATTAGTAATACTTAAATTTAAACTGTAATACATACTACTTACAAATTAATATGAATTTGGTGAAAAAAGCATTACCGAACGTTGTGAAATAAGTTTTATAGAAAACAGTGGTAAATGAATTTTCATACCTTTTAACAGAGAATAACTAACACGATTTTTAAAATGTTGGAAAACCTTTGAATTATGCTTTCTATGAACTTTATTAACATTTAAAATTATTATTGAGCATGTTCTTCTACCGAAAGGAATATTCCATACGATTCGATGAAAAAATTTCTCCACAACTGTTCATAAAAATTTGAATCGAATTGAATTTTACTTCCCGTTTACACAAAACACACGAGCGGCTATATTACAAAAAAAATTGTATTGAAAAGTTATCTAAAATTTAAATGCTTCTCATATAAATTTTCTAAACCAGTCACTCGTTTGTGTGGGATATATTTTAATAAAAAATAATTTTCATGTGTTTTTGAAATTGTTGAAAATTATTATAAATTTATCAATTGAATTGAAAACATATAATATTAAATCTAAATAAATTAAATATTTCTTAAAAAAAACTAAAACATTTACCACAGTTTGTTTTCTACGAAAAAGGGATTTGATCAATTAATTTATGATGCAATTCTTCTGTCAATTTTGAATTTTCCTATTTAGAACTTAAAATATTATACAAAATTTGGCCAATAAGTTTTCACTATTATATAGTCGTAAAGACCAATTTTCAATTTTGAAGTTTTAATAAGCAAACAAAATCAGGTTACTTTGACTTTGCAGATAAAGGAAGTACTTGCGTCGTAGAAAATTCAATAAATGATGGGACTATGGAAACTTTATGAATTGTTTTCTACGAAGTATTATGTCTAATAGTCTTCCAATCGAACTTTTCTCAATAAAGTTCCAATTTCAAATAGAAAAGAAAATTCTTTAAACCCCTGATTCTATCGGTGTATACTCGGATGGATCTAAGTTTTATGGTGGCCTGTAAATTGAGAAATTCGTGGTTAAAGTATTTTTGAATGAAACGACGAAACATTTAAATTTGACTCCTAAATTGGTATGTATCTTCAGATTAGAGATATCAATTTCTTCTGTGGACTTTTTCAGTAGAAAAAATATGAGATTCATACCCAAACGGTGGGAATAATCAGAGAACTATTAAACCTTCCTGGATCACACACTAGAATAGCTATATCGAACATTAGCGGACACTGCAATTTTGCCAAGGAAATGAACAGCAAATTTAGGAAGAGTAGAGACTATTAATCACCAAGATGATACTTGGCCTGGATAACCTGGGTTGGTATTTGTATAGAGAACCTACTTAAGATTTCAGCACGAGATGAGCTCCAGTAATCTGTCAAAAATATTAACGATACTCTGAGGATCGTCACTTTCTGGTTGAAAGCATACATGCAACCTAGTGTGCAAAACAGCACTATTCTACGTTCTCATCTATGCTTTCTTAACTCTCTGTATTCCTTTCTTTGCAGACTAGCAAAAGGTTTCAATACTGGGACCCATTACCTAGATTGGTTTTTTTTTATATCCCAACGACCTAACAAAATCAAAATTTTATTCGAACTCTATTAATTTTATAATCTTTAAATGTTATCGAGTTTTAAGTTCCAAAATTTTTCCTTCAATTGTGGCCTTTTTCCTTCAAAAAAATTTTTTTGTGATAAATTTTAACGACTAATACTTTCTTATAAAGAAGACAAGAAAAGTAAATTTGAAAGTACAGTACAAATCTGACTGTTTCTATATCTGTTATGATAATCATCAACTCCTTTTGCTTTGAACTCAGGCCTCATCTAAGCATGCGCTGTATTTTGATTTACTTTCTGTCTATATTTAATTTATCTCAGTTACTTCTAGTTTTTATCACTTTGTTGTACTTGTTGCCTGTTATTTGTTAACAACTCTACATTTTTCTCACCGGATCCCACGATCTTTATATCATGAATTAATTCTTGGAAATCTATTTTAATTTATAACAATATATAGCTACAGAAATGCAAAACACCCCGTTTGACATTTTAAGAATTTTACAGATGCAAAATTAGAAAAGGTTTTCTATTGAGCGTATTTTGTTTAAATTGTTAATATTTATATTTTCTATTTAAACAAATTGTTTATTGTTTTTAATTGAATTTTTGCATCAATTTAATTATTATACCCTTCACATACTGTGTAAGGGTATATATAAAATTGTGATTCCGTTTGTAATTTTTTCAATATTCATTTCCGACCCTATAAAGTATATATATTCTTGATCAGCGTTAATAGAAAGTTATTTGAGTTGATGTCCGTCTGTCCGTCTGTGAGTTGTTGAAATCAAGTTTCTGAGAAAACTATTTGACTTAGAAACTTCGTTCTTTCACTAATATGTTGCACATTGTCCACGAGGAATCGCTATTTAAATCAGCAAAATCGGTTCACGAATAGCTGAGATATATCCGAAACACCGGAGGTACCTCGGAAAAATTTTGTTTTGTATGGAAGTAAAAAAATTTTTTGATTTAAAGTAAATATTCGGATTTGACTTAGTCATTAACGAAAAAATTTTTTCGACATCGGTCCCATATAGCCGAGATATAGCGAAAACCGATTTCTGATGGAATCGGGGTTTTAAGAACTAAAAACACCTTCTGTGCTAAGAAAC
>BGZK01004907.1:0-10925 GCA_005406025.1 Eumeta japonica | reverse complement strand
GCAATACTCATTTAAAAAGAGTATATGGTAAATTGCAATCCTACGAGATAAATTCTTCTTCTATATTATGACGAGAATAAATTATTCGGGTCTCGGCTTTGATTGTATTGGGTGTCGATACTAGTTATTCAAGTTGTACCATAAACCACGTTACAGGACAAAAGAATTTATATTATAACTTTTTCGAAAAAATCCTAAACTGGAAATGACTAGAAAAATCTATTTGCCGAAATACGTTTTCTATAAATTGAAAACATCAACCTGTAGCTAGTGACACTAAGGTAAAGTTATTCGTCCATCTACGCTTGCTACGCTTAATCTATTTTGCAATCGAACAATAACTGACATTCGAGTCTCAAATTTTTCGCTTTAGTTATGGCATCTTTCATTTGGCTACTGTTTTTTACATAAGTTTCTTGTGCTTTTTTTTGCGTGGACTTGTATCCAACATCGCTCTTTGGAACATACACACAAGATCTCCCAAATTTATGCCATTAGTTAAATAGTTTCTTATACTTATTAGAATCATTAATAAAATATCGCATGGAGTTAACGGCACATCGAATATAAAATTTGTGATTATCTTGAAGTCATGCGATACCCATTTTCTGTCAGTGTAAAACTTAAATCAAATATTATAAACAACAAGTGTATCTGAAGTCTTAATCTGGTTAAAACGTGTATAACAATTATTTCTGTGGGACAAAACTGGGTATTACTGATGTCGGTTGGTGGTTAACTGATGCTCTGATCCAGCTCTTATGCTGACCGTTAATACGTGGTGTTATAGAGCCTTAAGCCATTCTTTTTTTCATATCTGATACACCTCAGGGTGTCTTTAGTACACACTTTTTTATGCTTGGCTTTTTTTTCGTAACTTTTACATAAAATACTAATTTCATTATGTTCAATAGCCAATAAAAGAAGACCGAGAAGAAACAGAAATATTTATGCGTCTGTTGGTTGCTGTTTCGCTAAACGTAAAGTGTGTCAGAGAATGCAAAAACGCAAGAAAGTAGTTGGAACAAAAATTTATTGCTAAAGGCAGATTTATTATGTTATGACCAACTTATTTTTCAATTGCAAGTCCAAATCTATATATAAAAAAAAATAAAATTTACAAGCAGACACCAGACCAGGCCCATCATAGTGAGAGTATGGTCAATAGGGTGCGCCATCTTACAAAAAAAAATTTTTTTCGCAAAAAAATGCAGTGTGACTTCCAAAACTATGTTGTAAACTGCACTCAGAAAAAAAATCCCAAGGTAAAATTAACATGAAAATATATTGAGTAAAATCATGTTAACCTTCTACAAAAATAAACGCTCAATCCAAAATATATATCAATTCTCCTTGATGGATAAAATCATGTATCATATTAAAATCCAAGCTTAATATAGTTAGATAAAGCTAAAATTGTTTTAATAGTGAAAAATATTTTCTAAAGATTAAGAATAAATCAGGTTGAAATAACTCGAAAAGCGTATGTAGCAAAATTACCACCGAAACACATGAAATCGACCTTGTGTTAACGTTCTTAACTTGTTTTTTTTTTTGTGTATAATTGACGAAATGATTTGCAATTTTTTATTTTGTCCCTTTGATTTCCCAAATGAGAGCTAAAACTTTTGTAACCAAAAAAATAACACTGTGACACAAAATCAAACTTTCCGAATGGGAATGATATGAAACCAATTACAATTAAAAGTCGATGTTATCCACATCCAATTTTGAGTGTATTTTTAGTTCAGGGCGAGATTTTTTATACGAATTTGGCGAGTTAGTAGTGATGTTCAGCAAGGAAAGATCATTGAAAATAAGACGAAATCATGCCTATTTGGTCCCATTATCCTGGATAGTTATTGTATCTTACCGTTCTTCCGGGGGCGGGTTTGGTCTTGGTGAGGTGCAACACCTTGACGTTCTGCTTTCGGGATATAGAGGCCTAGGAGAGCATCTGCTTACCGAATCTTCAGGAGAGAAGGCCTATGGCTGTGCTATAGGATTGCTCTTCGAGCCTAACCGAGGGTTATAATATCGATACCGTGGTGGTTGGCGGCCTCAGGGTGATTCCTAAAAAAAAACTCTGCCAACCGTGGTTGAGGTGCCTATTCGGCTGCAACATGGTGGTATGTGGTGAAATGTGCTTGTATGACTTGATCACATATAAGGATTATGCATATATATGCTTGCGGGTCTGCAAAGGATCTTCAGGTGCTGTTGCCTAGTGGTAGCCGTCGTTAGGCATGATGCTCACTTGTCGGTTTCGAGCCACTTGTTCGGAATGCCAGGCCTGTGGAAGGCTCGAGGGAAGAAAATGAGCTAGTTCGAAGCTCCAAAGCAAGAGGTCTGTGTATATTCCAATACAATATATGAAGTAAATTGCTACCCGTCATTGGCAAGTATACCGGGCATGGTGGTGATATGGTTTACTCACACTCCGTGGACTTGGTCCACCGTCAGGTTATCTGTATCTCACCGTTTTTGGGGTTAGGGAATTAATTTATGATATATAGTTTTACCTAAAGCTGCCACTACATGGCGCTGGGATATGCATTTTACGATTTTCGCTGTAGAGACTTGGGGTCGAAATTTTTTTGTTTAGTTGTGCCTAAACTGCCGCTAGATAGCGCTGCTACCATCATTTAATTGTCTTAACTAAATTGTCTTTGCCCACTAAATTGAGCTGACCAACAGCTGGCGCTACTCAGCGTTAAACATGCACAATTATCTGCTGATACATATACCTACACACATACACAGCTCTCACGCTTTCGTAACGCTGTTTTCGCGGCTTGCGGTAAATTAATAGTATCCACCTTTTTCAAAGTCGGTCAAAAAAAAAAACAAAAATTCGAAATTTAAACACTAGCCCCCAAAACGTATTCCATAGCAAACAAATACATCCTGCAAAATTGTGTAATGTGATTGCATCAAATGGCAGGAAATTCTAATGCAACCTACTCAAATTAATTTTTTGTTTGTTGTGTAGATCAATTTTGGAGCAACGTCTGATGCAATCTCTTAAAATAAGGTAACCCTAATATGCATATGTATTAGGAAAGAGCGAATTGGAGAAAGAGAACTTACAAGGCAAACAACACGCAGCATGTTGTAAGCAACAAATTAAGGTTAATTGCCAATAATTGCTTAAACTGGCTAAACAAATCTTATTTGACTTTCTTGCTTTCTTTCTTTCTTTCTTACAATATGCAAGAAAACTTTAAAACATGCAAAGGAAAAAATAATTTTAAAGTTCATAAAACATTTAAGTAAAAAAAGCCTATAATGCTTATAAATGCTTTTAGCGTAATGAAAATTTATTGAATTGATTTGTTTGATGCAGTTAGAAAAAAGAATCAAATCACTTTTGCATGTTAATAGAAATAAATTTCAATTAGAAAAAATTCTATTTGTTTTATTTTCAAGGTTTTATTTTTTAGGCGAAGTTTTCTTTTTTGGTTTGAATTTACTATTTTAAGTTTTTCTTAGGAACCTCAAACAAAAGTTCAATATTGTGCAAAATGTCCCTAATTGTTGTAATTGAGCACTTAAGATTTTTTTTGGTATTTTCATTGTCTATCCTATGCATTATAGTAATTCGTTTTCTTTTATATTCTCTTTAAACGATTAAATTGTGTTGAGCTTTATCCTGAAGTTAAAATTAATTACAAATGATTATTTCATTTAAAGCATTAAAAATTACAGAAATGTTAAATAAAGGATTTTTTGGAAGCCTATCAACAAACTTATGCTGCATGAATAAAACATTTTAATGTCAGGGTTGTCATTTGGGTTTATCGGGAAGCATTAACTGCAGTTTAATCTAAGAGAAAATATTTTACACAATAAGTCTTTTAATTAAAGCCGCAACTCCATTTAATATGTGCATACTTTCCTATAAAAGGATAATTGCAGCTGTTTTATCTGGGATCCTACACTGAGAGCGAAAAATACCTATCAACAAACTTCCATTATGCTGCATGAATAAAACATTTTAATGTCAGGGTTGTCATTTGGGTTTATCGGGAAGCATTAACTGCAGTTTAATCTAAGAGAAAATATTTTACACAATAAGTCTTTTAATAAAAGCCGCAACTCCACATAATATGTGCATACTTTCCCATAAAAGGATAATTGCAGCTGTTTTATCTGGGATCCTACACTGAGAGCGAAAAATATCACAAATTGAACAGTGTTGAATTCGTATTCTTGCAACATTAAAACAATTCTTCTTCAATAACTCTCACGAAATTTTTCTTTTAATATTTCTTTAATCAAACATTGACATTATTCATCCTGCTCATGAAGTTTCATAGATTTAATGAAATGATGTTATTAAAGGGCTTTAATAAAAGAACTTAAATTTAAAAAAAAAAAAAAATATCATTGGATGTATAAAAAATATCTCATATAAACATTTTAAGTATTCGAACTTTTAATATATATCAAGGGTTCTGATTCGTTTCTAAATTATTACTTGTGTATAATATTTGTTAAAGATGGCAAGAAAAGCAAATATTTTGAGTTTAGCATGATAATCATCAGCACACCTGATCTCGACTGAACTTGGACTGATGCAAACTATGCCCTTTCTGATGTGGCGTTTAAACCACTCAGCCATGAAATCATTTTATATTCTTTGTCTATTATTAAGATTTTATTAAACACTAGCACTTATTTAAGTAATCAACAGCAATTTAGAAACGAATCTCAGCACGACAAAGAAATTGAACAGAATCAAATATAGCTGATCATTTTTGTTCATGGTCCTTCGAATCGGATGTCTATTAAGAAATGTTTTTCATATTAAATTCAATTATATTTCATCAAAATAATGTTTTCATTTAAAAGTTAAGAATTGCATAATTCATATAATGAAGAGCATCCCGCTCAGGGAAAGGGAACGACAGATTACAACTCACGTGGATCCTATTGAATTCGGTCCCTCTGTGAATACCCAAAAAAGGCGTAAAAGATAGGGTGATAGGGAAAAAATATCTATATCATTTTTACAAATGGTTTAAATTTAATTTGATGAAACTAAATTTAAACAAATGCAAACACATACAATTTCTAGGATAAAACTAGCGTTTACTTCTACGTTCTTGATGGCTGTAAGTTGCAATCTGTTAACTCAATAATGGATTTAGGGCTATTGTTAGAAACAAAACTGAATTTTATTTACCACATGACTATGACAGTTAATAAATTGCGCAGCACACTGGCTTTTATTAAGAGGTGGGCAAAAGAGTTTAATGATCCCAGTATTACAAAAAGTCTTTTCACCCCGCTAGTTAGGCCAATTTTACAAAACGATAGCATTATATAACATCCGAGCCAACGAATAATATCCATAACGATCGTGTTGAATCAGTACAAAAACAATTCCTTATTTTCTGCTTAAGAAACGTTTATACAGAGTACTTGAATCTATTGTCTTATTCTGTAATTAATTTCCCAACCCTGAAAAGCAGGATAACGATGTTAAATATATCTTTTATGGCAAATCTTATAAATGGAAACATCAAATGTGAATTTTTGTTGAGTAGCGCAACTTTCAATATTCCCCAACTCTCACTACAATCTTTCAAACTACATGGACTTGTACTTGTCGGACCAATATTGCAGATGTCAGATCCACTGAGGAAGCTATTTAGATATTATTATGTTGTTAAGTCAGTAATTGATCACTCCTATCATTATTAATTATATTATGGTTCCTTTTCATATTAAAATTGTTATTATAGTCTGTAAAGATTTGTCTATAGACTTCAGTTTGTCTCTATTTCGAAGCCTTTCGCTCGTTTTAATACATTTAATATAAAACAAATTTCAAAGTTTTGTTTTGTATTAGATGTGTTTATGCGAACGGTCGAAAACTCCGAAACTATTAATTAAATAAATAAATAAATAAATAAACAAACAAGCGTTAATAAAGTCGGTTTTTTGCTACCCTGCTTCTATGAACAAAGAAAAATAAAATATTTTCTTGTTTTATTTTCTAGAGTTTCGCTTGGGTTTTGGAATCCTGCTCACTTTTATATGGCTCTTTTGTTTCATTTTCTGCACTCGGTTTATGCTTCGTTTACAAAATTAATTAAAACTACGCAGTCTAACAAAGAGTTTGAGGTATGTCCTTTTATCCACCTAATTTTTTTTTTTAGCTAAAACTTGAGTCAAGTTATGTTCAACTATATTATAAAATAAAAAATTAAAAATGATTTCATAACGTGTTACACATGCAACAACCACAATTTAAACACCCTTGAAGGGAATCATAAAATCATCAAATCCTTAAACTTTTTTCTCCCCTAAAGTTTTCAATTATCAAAATTTGTGCCAACACAAAACCAACTTTTCTATTGCATTTATGATACAGAAACAACTGCTGCTGCTTTGTTTGTTTGCATAGTGTCCTAAAAAAAAGTGTTAAAAATTTTGCAAATGAGCAAGCAACTGAACAAACAACCGACCGACTTTTAGACACAACTTTATGCATTAAATATCAACAACCAGAGATGCAGCAACAACATGACAAAAGGAAAAGTTTTGTGCATAAAAAGCTCATTATGCCACCCACCCAACTGTTGTAAATCCTTTGAGGATTTATATTTTAAAACGACTGTTCGTGTTCTTTTAATGCAGTGTTGGTAGCTTTTGCTGGTATTAGTGTTGTTCTGGTGTTGGTTTTATAGTCAGTTCAGATGTTGACGCTGTTATTGTTAGTTTTGCTTTAAAGTTTGCTGTTGCAATTTTCTTTGTAATTTATTGTATATATTTTGGTCGCGTACATTTCCACTCTCTCGCTCATTGACAGACAACACAAAGCAGCTGTCTTTTTGTGTAAACAGTCATGGAAGCCCAGTCAGCAATTTAATTTTATTTTTAATATTTAAGACGACCTTGTCTCGTGTTTCTGGTATGAGTTTATTTAATTGTTTGCGTAAATTATTTAAAACGAATTTGTATTTCGATTTGACTTTATTTAAATTGACATATTTTGCCTGTTAGGGCCATTATTATAAATTATGTGCGTGAAGTTGGCTCCGTTTTCAACATCCCTGTTTTAATAACAGCCTGGTCTGTTATTTTAACAGAGTGAAAATACATTTATTATTTCAGATTAGCTTGTTGTTCTTGAAAAAATTTAAGGCCTTTAAACTGAAACTAATATTTTCAGCAAGATTTTCGCAATTAAATATACTATTGAGCATATGGAAAATGCTCAGATTAAACACATTTTGAAAATATCTCTTATTCAGAATAATTATAGGTTTTGAAATTTAGCTTTGAAAATGGGCAAATGGTGAATTTTGCTATATGAAAATATTTTGAATGGACCTAATGTGGCCAAAATCGAGAAGGTGCTTTCATATGGACTTATGCTGGAGAATGTCCACATATGTGTTCATACAGCAAAATTCACTATTTTGCCCATTTTCAAAGCTAAATTTCTCATAGCCTATATTTATTCTGAATAAGAGTTTTATATTTGCAAATGTGTTTTATCTGAGCATTTTTCATATCCTCAATAGTATATTTGATTGCTGAAAATATTAGTTTCAGTTTAAAAGGCCTTAAATATTTTCTAAGAACGGAGCTGACGAAGCTAATTTTAGCTCCGTTTTTAGCATCGACATGAAATGTAATACAAATGTTATCAAACATTTCATTCTGGTAAAATAACAGACCAGGCTGTTATTAAAACAGGGATGTTGAAAATGGAGCTATTCGACGAAGCTAACTGCACACACATTTATAAATTACTGATAACTGTCAGTAGGATTTTTTTGCCCGTGTATTTCACAGGGATTTCACAATTTGACATCTATAACTGACTGCAACTTTTGAGTGTGCAAAGATCTTCATTTCAAATGAATTTAGGTCTACAAACCATTATCTCATTGAGATATATGGCTGACAAAAACCACTGATAGTTATCAATAAGTTTTAATAATGGGCCTTAACCGATTTTTATATACTCTTACAAATATCTGACTGCTATAATTTGCAGTAGAAAAATCAATTGATCACTTGTCAATAAAAAAAATCTCATCATTTGAAAGTGTCTGCTTACAGTTTGGCTCAAAACTAGACATCGTTCATATGTAACACTAGAAGTATTTTATTAATTTCAGGATTAAATAATTTTCTGTATTAAAATTTTGCTACATTATTTCTTTTACAATTTTTAGTAAATTTCTATATTGAAATACATATATGCATGTGTTTGTACTAAAAGTTGTTAACAATTTCGTTGTGAAATTGTTTAAAATATTTTATTTGTGCTAAATTTTATCTTAAATTTAATGTACTAAAAATTTTTGTAAGAATTTATTCTGTGCTAAAATACTTTTATACATAATTTTTAATATTTATGCTAAAATATTTTCATAAAAACCTTTTTTATACTAAAAAATATTTTTGTCTGCAAAAATTTTTCCTATAAACATTTTCTACACTTAAAAACCTTCTATCGAAGATTTGCAGCGCTAAAATTTTGTAGCTACAAATTTGATTTATAATAAAATATTAGTACGAAAATTTAGTTTAAAAACTAACATTTTTTCAGAGATTTTCTTGTACTAAAAATTTTTTAGAAAAAGTTTTATTAAATATGTTTAATAGAAAATTCCTTGTAATTGTATCAAAATTAATTCGTGGCATAGGAAATTTTTGTACCAAGATTTTTGTATGCATATTTTTGTTTTTAAATATGCTTTTATAAAAAAGTTTTGCACTAAAATATTTGCATTTGGTCATTTCCGTACTAGAACTTGTTAAAAAAATTCATTTGCATTAAAACTTTGCAGAAAGTATTCTGTACTAAAATTTATCCATAGATAATCATTTGGACTAAGATAATAATACCTAAAATTGTCAGTACTACAACTTTTTTATAGAAATGTTTTTGCCAGCAATGCTAACTTTCTGTTCAATTACCCTCTTATAAAAATGTTCTTATTCAACTAAAAAATTGGTCATAACTACTAAATTTTTTGTCATGTAATTTTATTAATGGAAAACATTTTATATGGAAATTTGTTTGAGTTAAATTGTCAATACTAAATTTTGTTTATTAAAATATTTTGCTTAAAATGTGTTATTAAAAATCTACTAACTAAAAATTTTCTGTTTGATAACTTTTCTAAAAAAATCAGCTAAAATGAAACAAAAGTTGCTTGCCTTAAAAACATTACCATTTATAATTTTTGTACTAAGTTTAAATTTTTTATAAAAAATTTTCCATACTTTAAATATTTATGTAGACTACAGCTCTTCAATAAAAATTTTCAGTACTAAAGTTAATCTATTCACAGTTTGTGGTACTAAAATTTTATTGTCAATTCACTGTTCTAAATGTATTCGATGGATTATTTCAGTTATAGTTTTTACATTTTTTCTTTATACTAAAATTTTCTTATGGGAAATATTTTGTGTTTAAATATTTCATAAGTATCATTTTGTACTAAAATTCTCTTGCACAAAATTTTGATTATACTAAAACTTTTCGTGGAACATATTTTGGACTAACGCGCTTACAAAATGTTTGTACTAAAATGAGCTACCTATTAGTGTTGGTTCTAATTTTTTAATAAGAATTCTTGCAAACTGTCTTGATTATTTATTAGTCTTGATTATTGTTTAACACGACAGTTCATAAATTTTCTCCTGCTATAGAGATGGTCGCTATACAGTCGTCCTTCTGTTTGCAGCTAAGAAACTCATCTGCTAAATGCTGTCAGGGATTTCGGCTATAATTGACTTAACACAAGAGCATGAATGTGTGTAATTGAAGTCTATTATGTCTATTTGTCAGAGTGAATGAATGAATAAGTGAATTCACTCATGTCCTTATATGACAATCATGTCATGTATTTATTTATATTTATTTTTGCTCTGGATTCTCTTTGTTAGTTTATTTAACTTTTAGCAAATAATTTGCTGCAAACTTCTATTATTATTTTTTAAGATGAAAACACTTACGCAAATAAATATTATTTTCTATGATGAATTTTCTTTTAAAATTTAATTTTCCTCTGCGTTTAAGTTTCCCAAATTACTTATTCTTTCTTTAAATAAAATGTCTGCCAGCTAGAGAAAAAAAGAAAAAAGATTTCATGTCTGAGCATCAGTCAATAAACTTCCGGTTTTATATGTCATGCTGACAATTTGTTTTTGTTTTACGGTAATATTTTTATCCTTTTAGGCGTGATTTCCTGCTGGGAATAGTTGTGCTCATACATGTGAGTTCAGTGAATCATGGCTGGCTGTTTAATTTTTTTTTTAATAAGTTCACATATTTTCCAGTTGGTCGTGATAATTTTATTTTATGCAAAGGGTGATCTATTTGTAGGCTTTATTTTCAAATTAAATATGGAGGTAAATATAATTATTTTCTTTTAGTGAAAATCTCGTAATCGCCGACTGCAGGGAGAACATTTGAGTAGCCGATTTCATAATCGATGTGTCTATTTGTGGTCTATTGATTTTGTTATTTCTAATAACATACAATAAGAAACAAATGTGGATTATAATCTTGTTACTGTGTAAATTCTTTTACTAATGGGCGAAAAATTATAATCATTATAATCAGCTGGAGTACACCAGCTGTTTCATATCCGCCACGATGATCATCAGTACCCTGGTCTCGACTTAAGCTGAGAATGGCACGTAAATATAGACAATATAGACAGAGAGTATAAAATGAGATCGTGGTACTACAAAAAGTGCATCTAATACGTATCAATCCGTGTTTGAGTCGAGACCAGGGTGCTGATGATTATCCTGGCGGATATAAAGCAGCTGGCTGTACCCCAAACAAAGGGCACACATTTTACTTTTCTTGTCTTTTGTAACCAAATATTAGTCATGAGAAATAATTTGGAAACGAACCAGATAATTTTCTACAAGTGCAATAT
>BGZK01004906.1:0-10928 GCA_005406025.1 Eumeta japonica | reverse complement strand
TCTTTCTTTTGATTTGAGCTTAGACATTAATGTTTCAATTGACTGACTTAAGTTTTGCTTTAGGTATTATGTCACATTATTGTTAAATTAAATCATGTTGAGGGAAAATGTATTTTATCTTAAGCATAAGCATAGATTATTCTTTACATACAATCATAACTCAGATAAGCTGGGGGTAATATATTTCCTTGTGCTATAAAGTTCCATTATATATGTAAACACAGAACATGTGAGCACAAAGCACTTAAATAATTTTTTTGTAACAAAGTAATAAGTAATAAATTGTTGCCTTTTAAATCAAAATTCACATGTGAAATTTTTCTAATTTCATTAGAAACGATCATTCGGTCAACAAGCTGAATGAAATTCCAGCTAATTTTTTCCAGTTTAACATAGACGAATGACAAAACAAAAGAATTTCAGAATACATGAAAGTCAGTACTCGTCTCACTTTTGTCACCCGCTGTTACCGTCAAATACAGAATTTCATGAAAGAAAAATTGTTTGAGTGAACCGAGACTTACTTTAGATTCTGCTTGAGGCCAACGACAGTGCCCCATAAAATAAATAAATAAAATGTTGGGCCATAAAGCGAGTAGTAATTTTGATGACTATTTAATATTCTATTAAAATGGAAGTCCATTGCGTTAATATTACACATTTTATTTATCAAAATAACTCTTCCATAAACTAAATACCACATAATTTGATAATTCTCTGAAAAGTTGTCAGTAATAATAAATATTAACATTTTATCATTTGTATTACATCGTTAATGTAACACTTTAACTGCTCAACTTTTATTTAAAATCTCTTTATTAAAATAGAATTTTGCCATAATTTTTTTATTTGCATATTTAACAGTATTAAAAATCGAAATACCACGGCATATATTAGGGCGTATAAAATATACTTCTTAATTTTACTGCTTGTTCTATTCGTTGGCCGAATTTAACTTTCTCTAGTATGACAATTTTCAGTTTCTTTTTTCTTTCATATTGTAAATGTTGCGCTATTTTTGAAATATTATCCGCTAAGGCACATTTAATTTTGGCTTGACTTTTTTTCAAGTTGGGGTTATCACCTGCTTCAAATTGAAGCACACTTATTTGAAGTTGGCTAAACCTTTTGAGTGTATAAATATTCAAGTATTTTTTTTTTATTAAAAAAAGTAATAAAGCATTTTTGCTTTCTTTTTACTTGTAGAAGGAAATTTCCATACATGTGTAAGTATGTATGTAGTAGCGCGCCTTTCTCGGCATGACAAAAATATTCAAACGCAAACCATGCAATAAGTGTCCAGCCAACAAAATGTCAATAAACATAAATTTTCTTTAGCTTACTGTACTATTTCTGGAAAATAAAGTGAAAACAGTTGCTTTTTGTTACTAATTTGAATAAAAAAGTCATAAATGGTCTTGTTCGTACTTTCTGCTTTTTATAATAAAAAAAAAATCAATCAATTTAAAAAATGCCAAAAGTGGCCTGCAGTTTCTTAAAATAAATTAATGCTTTGTATGGCTCTGCGGAGAGTTCTAAATCCACCTGTATCGTAATGAACTGAACTGAACGCTTGTTAGTAGGTACGAAAAGGTATAAAGTAAAAATATAATTGATAATAAATTACTATTACATGAACTGAATAAGTTATCACTTGTTATAAGAGCTGTCAAACTTTACGCCATCAGTGCTCCCATGTGCGCTCTGTTTCTTGCTGTGGTTAAAAGGAAGTGCGTGAAAGATCTGAATTTTTATGCCTTAATCTTTAATACACATAACATCTTAATATGCCTACTTACATCGTTAACGAATTCGAGAAATGGCGAAGTATCAACCAACCCCCTCCCTTCGCCAACGATATAACCAGCAATGATATTTATTAATTTCTAATCAAGTAATTGATTGATTTTCATTGAGTTTTATAATTTTATATATATATTGTCTACTTCCTTTTAAGAATGACTTGGGTAAAAGGTGACAGATATTATTATATATATATATACCTAAAATGATTGGGACTAAAGTATTCTCATTAACAATTAACGATGAAATAGCATCCTTATTTAATATTTAATACAAAATTACCTTTAAAGTACTAGGCCAACAAGAAGGAAAAAATATTATCAAATTCATTACCTGGGCGATGCACAAATTTTGCACAGATGTTGTTATATGATGTGCTAGGGAAGCTAAGAAAATCATACAAAATAAAAATACAAAAACATTGTAGTAATGATTAAACTTTTCAAATTATTTTAACGAGTAATGCAAACTTTTTAAAAGTTTTAAGACTACCAATTTAAATAGAAATAGTAAACTATTGGATAGTTAAAGTTTTAAAAAGAATTTTTTGTTATCAACTTTTAAAAATAATTGTTCGCTTGAGATATTTTCCCTCTTACCATGCTTGGCATATTTCAAATAATATTAGTTTTATTATTATTATTATTAAATTCTCCTAAAACCAGGCAGCACTTTTAAATAATTTTGGAACTTAACGCTGCTTTTGCTTATTTCCCAAATTTAAACAGCAGCCAGCACACACTAAAGAAACCCTCAAGGATAGTGTTTTCATAATAATATTTAATGTTGCATTTGTTGTTGGCTGGTTGCAATTTTATTTTACTTGCAACAGTGACGTATTCAAATTTTACATACTTTTTCCAACAACCAACAACTTTTAATATTTTTTGCTTTTGCCACACTTTTTAGCTAAAGTGTTCTGCTTATACTAAAATCCTTGTGCCAGTAATAGTTTCCGTTACTACATATTTTCTTGTGCTGGCCACAACGTAACTAGCAAAAGTAAAGCAAAGCTGAAGGCACTACTTTCTACTCTGTTTTGTGAAGGGTTAGAATTGTTAAAAGTAGTGACTTTGAGCAGCAAAATTAAATATTTCTAAAGCTATAATAAATAATTAAAACTAAAATTATATAACAATGTTATATATAGATTTGTAAAGGATTGTTAATTTGGTTACGCCAGGAGAAAAGAGCTGTGTGCTACAGAGATTGTAAGAATTTCACTGTGTAAAGTAAAAAACAATCGACAAGTGATTTGATCACGGCTTAAATCATCATTCAGTTTCGTGAATGATATCTTAAACTCGTAAGCATGCAGTTCTTGTTGTTCTACTTGAATATGTTGCAAGCAGTCTATATTATTGTAAAGGGGATTAATCCTTAAGGCTTCAAGATAAGTATGATGATTATTACACTTTTAAAAGCATGTGATTAGTAAAAATTTTGAGCCTTAAATTAGGCTAATTAATCCTCGCTATAAAAAGATCGGCATCGTTGTCACATCAGCTTCACAAAAAAATATATGGTTTATAACGCCAACGACAGTGTTTTGTTTTATTGGTGTTTTTTCGAAATCTATAATTTCAGGGTTAATTTTTCATTTCGACTTTATATAACGGCGATGTTGACTCCTGTAATATGAGGAAATGCTCACATAAAATGTTTGAAATGATGATCCTCTTTGACGACAATGTGCTGAAAACTTGCTAAGCTCCAGAAAATAAATTAAAAAACTATAATTTTAATAATATGCAAAATAAATTTGAAAAGCTAAAACAACACAAAGTTATAATAGTTTTTAGCCCACTGTGTCAAGCACATTGACCCGCATCTAAAAATACTAGAAATCTCGAAAAGAAAATATTCAGCACTACTGATTAGATCAAGTTAGTCTGAAGAATACATTCTGTGGCTGGGATTTTAAAAGCTAATTTTTTTTAACTTTTCTGCAAATTTATATAAAACTGTATTAATGATGAATCAGTTTGATATTCGATTTGTTCGACCCTTCTTATGAAATGAGTTGAGTTTTAAGGATGAGGTCAATTTTATATAATATATTATTTGCCAATATTTCGCTCTCCTTTGCTTTAGCTATCCAAAGAAGAGCGAAATATTGGCAAATATTATATAAAATTAACCTAAACCTTCATCGTTAAAACTTTAAAACTTTAATTTAATAATGAATCGGTAAAATTTTATTAGTTTTGAAAATTTTGATAGCAGCTCTCACCTTGATAGTAAATTATGTTGCAAATCTAGTCAATGTAGTAGACCTGATTAAAATGCTACTTTCTGCAATGCTGAAATAACAAAAGCAAGCTTCCTTTTGATAAAGTATTTTTCAGATAAGTACTTTAAAAAAAATACTTCTGTAAGGGTGCTTGTTTAAGTAGAAGCTTTTCCAAGAGAAACTTTTCTTTAAATGTGCTTCCAAAGTCTTCTAAAATCTAAAAATTTATCCCATTCATTATCTATGATTGAAGTGGCACACTTGAAAATGGTACCTCTAATATGTAGCCTTGTAGCAGGTGTCTTAAAAGACATTCCCTTAAAAGTGCGTGTTATAATACATACATATTTGTTTAATCAATTGAAATTTTTAATGTTTTACATAAATTACACTAAATGAAATAAAAACGTATTTACATGTTTCCTTACAAGGAATTTCCATCCCAGTTAAAATCATGCAACTGTCGAAGAAAGCCCAACCGAGCAAAGCAAGTAAATAAATAAATTCCAAGCAAATACAAAAATAATGTTTTTATTTGCAATACAATTATTTTAAATTACAATGTTCCTGCTGCAGAGCCATTAACATGAACACTCTTAACAATAGCATTATGAGCATTTTAATGATAATGATTGTCAATTTTGTGTAAAATTAGGCTTCAATACACGTTCACACACACGTCCAAAGTAACATAACCAAAAAAAAGGAGTCGGGGGGAGGAAGGACTGAATGACTTGCTACAAGTCTTGTGCGAAATGAATAGCTAAAACACGTTTAAGCGAAAGTGCCACATGGCATGCCACACACCAAGTAACTGTTGTTTACACCATAAAACATTTATAATTTTATGAATTTTAAGTGTTATGGTCTTTAAAAGCAGCCGTGCTGTAACTCAATTTGTTAAAAATTTCAAATTGAAACGCCATTGAAACTACTTCCAGTATAAAAAAAAAAAATCTTATGGTAAGGTGGGGTGCTGGCCAATCATCTCCCTTTATTTATTTTAATCCTTAATTGGTGAGCTTCGTATGTATGTAGGTGAGCAAAAGTGATGGCAACGAAAGTTTAAAGTTTGTTTATGATAGTAGATATCACAAAGTATATTTTAGGAAAGCCAATAGCGCTTTTGAGAGCCAGTATTTGGAATTTTAGAATTTGTAATTTGCGAATCCACAGATCCTTTGGAATTATACTAAATTATTGGTAATAGTTTAAGTAATACCGTTTTTATGTAGGGCCATTATTACATATTATTACCGATAGCTATCAGCCATATATCTCAGTGAGATTTAATGATTTGAAGATTAAAATTTGTTTAAACTGAAGATCTTTGTTTACTCCATAATCGGTCATGTTTTAAGTGCAAAATTATTAATTCTCGGAGAAATATACGGCCGCCAAGATCCTACTTATAGTTATCAATGATTTTTAATAATGTCCCTTAATGGTTCATTAATAAGTCACATGGAAAATAAATTTGCATTTGTATTTGATAATGAAAAATACACAATTCGCGCAGAATTCCCAGAATTTTGAGACTCATTATTTTGGGAATTGTCATATAAACAATAGCGCATACTTTTTTACAAAATTTAAAAAAAAAAAAGTGCAGACTTAATGCAATTAGGGCTTATTAAAACAATAATATATAGATATAATGGCATATGTTTAGAATATTATAAACTCCGGTTTATTATTACATGTATAAAAAATATTTGGTCAAATATTTCCTTTCTAATGTGAAATTTTATTCCCCTCAGAAAATTTTATTCACCCCAGAACCGTGAAACTTTTAATGGCGAGAGTACATCCCCTAAAACAGCTCTCTTAAGCTTATTTATAATACGAATTCTAATTGCTAATTAAAGGGTCTAGATATCGCACTCGGTATCGAACATTCGCCATATTCTGTCATGTCTAGTCATATGTACTTGTTATATGTCGAAATGTGTGATAAATAAGCGACACCTAAACTTTAGCACATATTTAAGTCTGTGAAAATCTTTTATATACCGTAAATGGCAGCTCTAGTTCAGAGTTGAATTAAACTATTTTAGAAGCCTATGTAAGCATGTTATGAATAAATTCTGTACTACAGAGCTTGGCATACCGATTATTATATCAATTAGACTAATGTATCGCATAATAATTACCACCGAACAAAATTGATCAAAATAAAATTGAAAAGATATTCATCAGCGGAGATGTGGAAATCACCTTGTTAAAAGCTTGTCCCTGAAAGATCAGAAATGGGGTTAGAGAATGAGGGACCTTACAAAAAGGTTTATTATAACTCAATCAAATATTGAACCAGTTATAAGTATGGGTGTGGAAATTACTTCTTAATAAAAATGTATTTTATTTACAATAGCAATTTACCATTGAGTTGCAGAAGCTGGTCACAATAATATTAAGCCCTTGGCTGTTGAAATATGAAGAGCCAATTATTGGATTATTGGAAAAGTCTTGACATTTGGAAATTTTCCAGCTGTCCCAATATCAGTGTTGGCAGCTGCACAATTTACTTATATTACAAGTTAGAGAAATGAAAATGAACTACACATGTTTAAGGGACATAAAGGAAAAGTTAATGAAGAGCGATAATCAGTATTCCAAAGCGTATTTCTTTGTACGCATTGCACAATAAAAAGTTAAAGCAATAGCCAACGTGAAAAGGATTGTAGCTGAATTTGTCAATTGCTAAAAATTATTCAAAATTGGGGGAAAATAAAAATGACCGAAATTATCTCATCTATGCTACAACCATTTTCTAAGCCTCCATGAAATTTACTGAGAAATTAATTTGCTCTTGTTTGGCGTATGTTTATTATACGTTTGTCAACTAAATGCTTAATAAATATAAAATAATTTTTATGATTAAAAGATGTAAAAATTATAACAAAATATTAATTTATATATATCAGCATAAAAATACAATTAAAGCATAAAATTACAAGATTTCCGATCAACTAGAGAGTAGGGTAAAAAAATGTTTGACGTATGTATATAAATGTCTTTTATTCCCTTTTACATAAAATTTTTGCCTTTTAACTATACAAATTAATACACTTTTCATACACACAAAATTAATTGCGTTATATTCGGTTAATTGCAAAGATAAATTTTAGTGTTCACACATACTTAATTGAGTACAGATTATTTTACTGATTTACCAAAGCAGGAAAATAGATGAATTCACCGTACTAAAGTATAGAAGTGATCCTGTTATAGATAATTTTAATTTTTTTTTTTCAATATTTGTTTAGCAAACACTAAAATCATTATTTACAAACAATAAAACTAAAATAGAAACATCAACCAAACAATGTATAGTCAAGGTAATGATCAACAAAACTGTAATCTTGTTTATAGAGATACAACAAAAGAACATTATCCACCAGAATAAACGAACACATGATTGATATTAATAAAAAGAAAGAGTCGACTACATTGGCACAATATATATTAAGAACAGGTCAAACAGTTGATTTTGCTAAGATCAGAATTTTCGACAAGGAAAACATAGAAAGGAAAAGATAACCAGAGTAAGAGAAACGACACCATGAACCTAAACGAAGATACCGACAACATTAATGCCAACTACATTGTTGCATTAAACTGAACTTGTTAATGTAGTTTGTTAATGTTAAAAGTTTGTCTTAAATGTTAATAGTAGTTGTGATATCATATTATTTTTAAGTTTATAAAACTGTAAGTAAAATGTTTTCAAATAAATAGATAAACAAACCCTTGAAAGAGTCGACAAAAAATCGACGAAACGTCGGGTGCAACAATAATTAAAAAATGTTGTTTTAATTGCAAAAGATGTCAGGCCTTATAAGCTAAATCAGCAATGGATCACAAAAAGAAATCATTCAGATTTTTATTTTTTATTTTTTAATCTAAAACACCTCCCAAAATATTCTATTGTTATGCTTCTTTTGAATTTTTGTAAAAGTTGAAGGGGATTTCGGTATTATCTATAACTTTAAAATTAGCGCCAATTTTTCTTTTTCTTGTGTATTTTTTTTTTTTTTGATTTTCTAAAGATTTTTGTTTGCTTTTTGCTTTGCTTCTAAGAAATGACGCAAGCAAGAATTTATTGCATATACGCACAAACTCGAACAGATGACTACTGATTTTAACATTAACTTTATCTTGTTCTTACTACTAACTTGGACGTTTGTGCTTCCACTATCGTCAGACACAGAACAAATTACAGCCACTTGCGTAAAAGCTTCCTATTTGTTTTCTAAATCTTTTTTTTTATGAAGCAGTTTTCCTTTTTATTATTGTATCATCATGATTGTAACTATTTTTTACTACACAGAAGATGTCAATGAAATTGTATTTTAAATATAAAGCTTGCATATTTGTGGAGTTCATTGTCTTTTGCACAAAATTACAACGTGTAAATGTCTACACTGTAATCTTTTGGAAAAAATCGCTATTAATCTTGATTCTCAAAAGGAACACATGCAAACTATCTTCAGCATTTAAACTAAAAATGTTAGTCGTTCAAATAACAATTTTCCTTTGTCATGCAACTTTTTTAAGTGGTTTTACTTTTGTATTTGCGATGTCAAAACGTTAAGTCCTTAAACTGGCATTTTGTTATCTTAAAATACAGAGCTTTTAAAGCCAACGAACATTTTAAAGCTGCAAAGGGCAACAACCAACAACAATTCTTTGAATAATCCTTTCTATTTATAAATGCTTAGCTTGAAAGTAAAACAAAAAAGAGCCATAAGTGACACATTTTAAGTGCCAGATTTCGACTACATTGGTTTCATTTTGCAAATGGTTTGTGCACACCAGACGATTTAATATCGTGTCCTGAAAACGGATTGCACAAATCAATAAATTAAACAAATAAAAAATATTTATAGTAGATTCTGTTTACCAAAGATATTTTTGTTTGTATGTATCTATTTGATCTTTATATTTATATTTAAAATAATTGTTACGGCTCCAGATCTTGTTTTTATATAAAAATGTTTTATATAATTTATTTTCGATATTTCGCTAACAATTTGTTAGCATCTTCAGGAAAAATATCAAAATTTTAATTATATATTTTTTATATAAAAACAAGATCTGAGGCTCTCTTCTTATCCTAAATATTTTTTGTTTAATAGCATCAGAAAGAAAAGAAAGTAAGATTTTTGTACATAATAAAATTAACAATATTTCTGCTGCAATAAACTTTCAATTTTGCAAAGCCTGAAGGTATGCAATGTCTGTTAAATACAAAACAATCATAAATATGCAGCATTTATATATAATTATATACATGTCTTTTTTTTTTTTTTTGTTTAAGCCTGCATTTCCAGTGTTTGCTGTATTTGGGTGCAACTAAAAATATTAAGATTTATTAATTTAATTTTACAAAATCCATTGCAATTTTTATGTTGAAAAATTTCAACAGAGTAAACAAAGAGAAATAAACCGCTAAAATTTATTTTCGCAGTAGCGAGCAAAATTATGAAACTTCAGTTTTAGCATCACAGCCTTGACATCTCACAGTCTCTCGTAAACTTTTTAGCTTTATTTCAAATCAATGCAGTCGAAAGATAATAAAGTACATTGTTGATATGCTTTAAGCCTTTTTCGGTCGTGTAGTAGTTAATAATAGTCAGTAGGATACTACACTCAATATCGAACGGGGTGATGCGCTTCAGAACTGCTGAAAGACTGGGTTGATATTTGAAATTAGGTTTACCATATAAGTGTTATAGTTACATATAAAACTAACAGATGCTGCTGAAAAATGTTATCATTGGGCTCTTCTCCCCATCCTCAACATGTTTATCATTACAAAGCTTTTAGATTTACTAATTATTATTGATTAAAGTTGGTACCGAAAACAAAACTAATTTCATATATACTTTCATTTGTTTGTCTTTGGAAATCTGTCAGTTTAAGTAAAACAAATAAATATCAGCCGGAAAATCGTTTTTGTTTAATTATTATTTAACCATTTTATAAAATAAGCCTACTTTTTATGCCACAAATTACATATGTATGCAAGAAAAAAAATCAAAAAAGCATAAGCCTTGCAATTATCAAAAGAGCTATTAATGTAAGACATGCTGTAAAGAGCAGCTTGACATTTTTTATAACAAGTTAAAACAGTTGTATACCATTTACCAAACCATTAATCTTAAATCCCTTAAATATGTTATTGTAAATTAAACAATATGTTATTGTTCTGGCCAGATTGGAGGGGTTAAAAGGTTAAACTCAACTGCCTTTAAGCGTATGAATAAACAACACTAATAGTGAGCACACCCTGAAGTGCTTTACTTAAAGTAAAACATAACGCATAGTAATAAAACATTAAACTTGCTTTAAGAAAATTAAAAAATACTGAATTTAATTTGAATCAATTGTAACACATTTCGGCTTTTGCTCACACCCAAACCCCATCTGTATCATATCTTATTAATGTAATAAAGAAAAAACCCCCTCTACTGGAAAATTTTGTAAAATATGTTTTGCAATAATTTTCTCATTTTTTCTTTTTTCAATTGCGTCCTCAGCACATAAAATATTAAAAAGCATAACACGGCCTCAAAATCAAACCTGAATGCGTATTCCAGACCATTTCAGTTTCAACGTGTAAATAATATTGAAAACATGTCTGCAGAGGTACATTTATTCAAGGATTACAAATGTTATTATATGAAAGGACGATGACAAAAGATTTAAATAAATTATTAAAAAGGAAATTCAACAGGATTTATGACAGACCAAAATGTGACACACAGAAACAAGTTAATGGATTTATTAAAAAAAAATTAAAAGCACAAAAGTTTTATAAACGAAATGTATTGGAAAAGTTAATCATGAATAAGGAAAACATTTAAAAGGTTATTAATTTAAAAAAAAA
>BGZK01004905.1:0-10938 GCA_005406025.1 Eumeta japonica | reverse complement strand
GCTTTGCCATAATTGTCTATTTCTACACCAGATTGTTGATCTATTGGCCCAATTCACATGAAAGGAAGATGAAAGTAAGATTATGATATTTTGTAGGTTGCACAAACTGGTGGAGAATTGAAGAGTAATAAAAACACTGTCTTCATTTTCCTCCACTTCAGTTACCAACAAAAGCTTGATCTTACTTTTCGTGTGAATTTGGGACATTAATGATAAAATACAAAAGCAAATGTTCTTATGCCAAACTTGTTTATTTAATTAAAATAAACCTTTTGATTAATAAAAAAAACTACAACAACTACTACTACGTACTACATACATACATATATACTACTTATATTAAGCTATAGCTTTAGATGTTTAAGTAAATTTAAAAATAAACAAACAATAAAAAATAGCTGAAAGAAGGGAATTTTTAAATAACTTTACATAAGCAAAAATTAATATAGATTATTGTTTATATTATATTAAATAATCAGATTGTTTATAGTTTTGTTTTCGGTTATGTTCAAAAGTAATAAAACTGATTTTATTTATATACAACATAAGAATTTAACTCGATAACTAAAAGCAAAAAAAATGATTTTCTTAAATTTAAAAATATATGAACAAATTTTAATTGTAGATTATAGTGCTTTAAAAACACATATATAATTTAAAATTTCTTTTCAAAAGGACAAAATATTCATTATACCATATAGCACATACATACATGTATACACCCATACACACACACACACATTACACATATAAAACCAGTTTTATACAATATTTTAATACCATTAATTAATTATTATGTACTATATATGGTTTTAATTATATTTTATTTTAATATTATTTTATTTTGTCAATATACTTCAAGTATAGCTAATAAAACAAGCATCATTCATTATACAATTAATAAAATAAAAATATATAATTAAAAAAAAAAAATCAAAACAACTACAATAAAATTATAACTAAAATTAAGCAATATAATAAGTAGTTTTATATATATAAATGTAAAAATAGTTTATTTTATTTTCTTTTAAAACAAATAATGACTACAAAAATTATAAAACCACAAAAAAATAAATAACTTATATAATAATTATAAACTGTAAAAATTTAATTAATATATGTTTTTAACTTGCATCTAAACATTTAAAATATTTACATTAATTCTTTAGTACAAAGAGTTCTTTTGTCTATATACTACATACTCAAACCTTTTTCAGTTCTAATTTGTTCACCTGCTCTTATTTTCCCCACTTCTCCATATTTAAAATCTCTTCAATAAGCAGAATTCACTCATTTGTTTCAGAACAAAACTGTTACCAACTAAAATTTTTAAAAGGTACATAAATAATTTGAAACAAAAGAGCGACGTAAAGTTTGTTGGGAACAAATTGTGACTTTAGCTTTACTCACTGATTTTTTTACTCTTTACTCTTGTGAATTTTTTAGATTGTTTTTATTATCTAAGATTTTTTTTTTTATTTATAAAACAATAAAAAAAAACATTTGCAGATTTAAATTAATTAATAATTATGAATAAAAAGTAAAATAAAAACATTACGTTAAACTTATAAAAATTATTATATCTTAATATATTAAAATAATGGATATAAACATTTTAATAAAAAGTAAGCCTAATTGTAATTTAAAATTATATAAAAAATAAAAACGTTTGTATATTAAATAAATAAAAAAAAATATAAAAAAAATTGCGTTAGTACCATAATTCCATGTCTCGCTCTTAGATGAGCAGCCCCAAAAAGGTTTGACAAAATGCAATCGCAATACTTTTACAGCAGAATTATATTAAATTTTCAGAGTAATTTGTTTGATATTTGATTTGTTCGACAAATCTTTATTAGTTGAGTTGAGTTTTAATGAGCTTTAGGTCATTTTTATATAATATATTATTTGCCAATATTTCGCTCTCCTTCGGATAGCTTCTTCAGGAACAATTAATTTATAAAAACATTATTTATTATTATAAAAACATTATTTTCTGCCCTGAAGAAGCTATCGAAGGAGAGCGAAATATTAACAAATAATATATTATACAAAAATTGATAAAGCTCACATAAACTCAACTCATTTTCAGAGTAAGTTAACATTGCCTACAGTTCAAAGCATTTGAAATATTTAGCCCACAATTTGTTTGTTGATAAGTTTGATTTAGTGACATTTTTTATATAACTATAATTCTAAACGAAATAAAACTGAATTAACTTAAGTATAGACACTAAAACATTACAGGGAAGTACACCAGCCAATCAAAATAAAGCGAAGTAACGAATGCCAAACTTATCTAGCGATGATAGAATAAAACAAAAGATTAAATAATTTTGCAAAGACCGATTTATTACAAACAATCGGAAATTCTGGGCATATTTTGCTTGTGGGCTAATTGCAACACAGTTAAAAATAAAGCTCTATATAAAGTGCTAAATAAAGTTCATGCAGCGACAGTTCTCAATTGTATATGTAAATTTTAAAATTCGTTGAAATTGCATAATCTCTTAAGAGAAATAGGTCATGTATACTACGTATAGGTATAATAGATATATGATGAAAATCAAAACAGTTTTAAACGTTCTTTTAATAAATTTAATTTCATTTTAACGATTCTTTTATAAAATTCATTTTAATAGTTATACATATGTAAATACATACATATGTATATTATTTTGACAGTTCTTTGCACTACATACTGTGAAAATTACTTCGTTATCGATTTCCATCACATACTTGCTAAGACACGTTTTTAGTATCTATCAATGTATGTACTAACAAAAAGCCATGAACGTGCTCTATTTAGTAGTCGTACTCTATTGTATTTGAATTATCAAAACAAATTGAAATTTAGGCTGAACCGATTATAGCTCATAGAATTTGAAATCGATCACAGATGATTTGTTTTATTTACAATTTAAATTGTACATGCATACAAATGCAAAAAATAATAGTGATTTTTCAATAAGAAAATATATATTACCAAATTTGATATCTGAGGACTGGTCAATTAATTGCTTTATATGAGATATAAATAAAATTTCAATAAATTTTTTAACTTTTTATTAAAAAATAATTGTTTAAATACAAGCTTAACAACAAGTGTAAATTGAATTTCGTTTAACTACTAACTCCACCTAATAAATTTACCACACGATTTTTATAACGTTTTGAAATATCTTGTTCAATTTCGCCTTGCAACTCATTCGTTTGGTAAACTAGTTCATCGAGAATAGGTTTTGTTGTTCAGTTAAAGCAGCTGCGCGTTCTATTAAAACTTGTTTAGTGTTACGAATTTTTCTACAGCTTTCAACATATGTTTTAATTTGGAAGCCAACAAATCGGCATATTTTGGAGAGTGTTTCAATTGGAAAAGGTGACGTGTATGTTCACAACTAATTTCTTTGAGTATTTTTTTGACTTGATTTGACATTTTGCATATTGATTCTTCATCGTGTGTGGATAGAGACTCCATTAGTGCGTACATAATATTACCAGAAGCGGATTGAACTTGACGTAGTTCATAGAGACGCATGCTTAGAAAGGCATCGAGTTCGTAAAGTTCATCGGTAAATTTTTCACGATAGTTGGGTGAATCAAGGATTGTATAAGCCTGATCTCCTTTGGCAATGCCACCATCCATACCAGCGCCCTCCACCACAATGCCATATTCCTCAATTGGTATATCAAAATTTACTTCAACTGCATCAGCAGGTGTACTTTCTCTACCCAATCAATGTCACCCGCTTTCGTTAGCATCACCGAAATCTATGACTTTGGCATCGTTATCTATGCTCAATTCACCAAAGTCAATCATCTCCCCAGATATTGTTGATGAAGCACCACCATTATCGTCACCAAAATCTATTTCATTTACATTTCATCTGCTGTAGTTGAATGTTCTTCATAAATTAAGCAACTTCTGGCTCCTGCACCGATAGAGGTGCTTCCTTATGTATATATTGATAAACCGTTGTATTACCGGAATTCAATTAAATTGTCTAGTAAGTGCAAGACATTGCTGCTTGCTTTGTGACCTGTCGTAATGGCATAAATCAGAGCCTCCTCTAGCGTTCCAATATTACTAATAGATTTTGTGTACAGGTCTGATAGACCAGATAGTGCTTGGATAAATTCTTCCCTTAAATTATCACCTTTGACCCCAATTGCTGCAATAGGGCCATTGTGTTCGGCCAACAATTGCGCTTCAGGTTTATTCAGATCTTGAGAACGTTTCAATGACTCATCACTTTGCTGTTCTAATTTAGCCATTTGTTTCCGAATGCCTGGTATTTCAAAATTAACATTGCGCACAAACAACTGAGCTGCTTCGGCCAAATATAAATTATCCTTTCCTTACAAACGCAATATTTCTTGCCAATCTTTCATACGTTGACTGCCATAGCTACAAAAATGCTTTTAGTATCCTTCTCGGTTTGCTTCAATATGTCACAATTTTCTTACAATGGTAGTAGTTAATCTCTGCAAGGTAAAAAATTAAAGATATTTCAATAGTTTATCTTTATTATATTTTGCTTTACTTGATCCTTTTAGAAGCTTTATAAGCTCATCATTTGACGGCATGTCTTGCAAGGCATTAGTGATTTTGACCTTACATCCTTTTAAGGCATTTTGTAGCATTTTTCGGCACGATACGTCTGCTGACAAGCCAATCCTGCAACAAAAGTATGAATATCTATGGGAATATCTGCTTCCTGCAACGGAAATGTATTAATTCCAGCATATTTTGAAGATACTTTAAATTCTAAAACTTACATTCATCATTCGCACAATATTTGTCCACGCAAACAAAAATTCAAAATATTATTTTTTTATGCTTGCTCTTTTTGTTATAGACAATCACATAGAATGATTTCTTATCAACTTGTGGTCGTAACCAGGTGTGCCCTGGTCTTAACTTATTACGATTCCCCTGCGAACACTTGTCATATGTAGAGTTATTCAGATCCACTTTAGTCTGCATTCAGATATTTTAGGATAAATATTATTTTTTAAAATCGAGTAGATACATTCAAAGTTGGCCCTTTCCATACAATAAAAACCCATCATTTTATTTAGTGTTAAAAGAATTGGCTGTAACTGCACATCTAATATATATATCTACTAAAAGGACCACTTTATAATGAATTCCTTATCAAAAGTCAATTGAGATATTTTGTTTTGTGAATGAAATGACGTATTACCATGAGTGTTTCTCCTCTTCCCAACTATCCAATTACAAATCTATACAACGCCAATGTTAAAAGCAGAAACTAATATCAGTATTTTTGTTTAATTTTTTTTTTTTTGTATTAGTATTTTGTTCTGTTAAATAATTTATTTTTGATTGAAAAAATTATAAATTTTTTTAATAATTATGATTATTGTAAAGGCATAAACTTTTAAAATAAATTATTTTACTGGTTTGTTTGACGTGTGTACTGATTTAAATGAGCATTAATCGGAGTTGATTGTAGTTACAGTGTTATTGGGAACCATAAAAGAAAATCAAATATGGCAACACTATTCTTAAGCCAACATTGCATAGTTTCTGTGGTCACATTTGCAGCTGCTTGGATTTTTTTTTATTTAAATTGCTTGCTTAAATTATTATTTTATAGATTTTTATGTAATTGATAAATTTAAAAAATAAAATAAGTGAATATTATCAACATAAAAAACATTTTCTAAAGAAAATTGATGCATTTACTTGGGATAAAATCGTGCTACGCCTATTTCGTGGGGTATCTGCTGCGTCAAAATTTGCAGAGAAAGTTATATACTTCATACGAGTGAACTGCGCAAGGTTTTTTTTTTGTATAATAAAATTAGCAACCGCGCGCGCGGAAAAAATAGAAGCAAAGTGCATCATCTACATATGTATGTAGTTAACTCGCCTTGGGCTTAAATAATTTTTATAACTTCAATTATATAATTTTAAGGTAATCAGTGTAAAAAGTGATAAAGGATTTCTACTTTATAAATTAACGCTTTATGATATTTTGTGTAATTCAATATAAAAGCAGAAACATTTAGTGCCTCCATATGTGTGTAGTATGTCTCTTATGGTATTTTATGTTATGTGTGTCATGTTATGCGTGCTTTTTGTGTGGGAAATTTTATTAATCTAATTAAGAAACGTTTGTTTAATTTTTAGATAACATAATGACTTCTTTTTGCTATGAAAATTAGAAATATATCGGAAAGTGCTAGTGGTGGTAAGTCGTTGACAAATAAGTTTTTAAAATGCAACATAAATTCATCCATGCCCACCTTCATCTGCAGAAAACACACAAAGCATCATACATTTTTTATATGATTTTATGTGCCATAAATTAATTGAAGTGCTAAAATATCTCAAATTTTGTAATAACTTTCATTTTTCAGGTTAAAAGCTCAAGCATTTCTTCTACTGGTTTAGGCTATTACCATATAAGAACAATTTAAAGTCTTTAGTGTTTGTTCATTTGTCCAAATAGTACCTACTAGCATTTAAGTTCAAAAAGGTTAAACTTAGAAAGATTTTTTAATGTTAGTGATAATTTCTAGTTATGTGTACATAAAACTTGTAAAACAAACAGTAAGACGCCAACATTTTGATGCAATTTACATTTGGTGTGCGTGATTCCAATTGTGTTGGTTAAAAAGAACAACTGCCTCAGATTTATGCGTACATGAGTTGTTAAAATTTAATAATAGGTACATATATATTTTTAATAATCTAATGATCAAGCTTGATTTTGCTTTATAGGGCCTCAATAAAAATGTCTCTTACAGTTTGTAGAATTCAATCAGATACATACATAGTTAGGTTTGTATGTATTTGTGATAGAATCTGTGATTAAAGAAAATACCTACAACAACTAAAACAGACCCCCATGGACAAGGACTTTGTGCATTTGCTTGATTTCACACAAATACACACTCACTCACACACACACACACACACACACACACTTTTCAAAGATTATTATTTTTAAGGCCATAAAACAAACCCTTATAGGTACATTTTCATAGGTATATTTTACAATGAATACCAGCAAGTTTTCATTACGGCTGCGCAAATCATTCCTTCGTTAAAATGATTCAATTGCGCACTTTTTGTTTCGGCTTACTAAATTAGACATGCATTAGAAGTTAATGTTAATTTTCAAACAATGATGTTGACCACAAAAAGAGTTGTAACTATTAAACAAATAAATTTCTAATTTTTGCAGTCCCATTTTGGAGAAAATTCTGATTTTGAGACACTTTATCTGGTAAAACCACCTTCATTTGATAATGAAGTAATTGTTACTACTTCCCATACAGTAACAGACCATATGGCATCTACAAAATCTATGGCTTTACAATGTCTCAATGAATTAGAAAATGTGACGCAGAAAGAATCATTAAAAATCCACAACGTGATTTAATATTTGGTATACCCGTCAATTCTAGTCAAGAATCTTCGTTTGAAGGTTTTAGTACCAGCCCATTTGGTAAGCTACATCATCTGTTATATACAAATCAAGCTGAAGAACAGGATAAAATCGAACCGATTTCTCCGGCGAAAACAACAACAACAGTAGCAATAATAATATTAGTCTACAAAACCTTCGCCGGGTAAAATGTTGTTTTCAAATTTTATGATACAATCATAGAAGAAAATAGCTGTAACGCTGTAGATTTGCAATTATCTAAAGATTCTGGTAACAGTAGTTCGGTCACTTGTAGAGAAAGTGCTGAAAGCTCTAATTCGAATAATAGTGATTTGAACCAATCATCGGAATTATCGTTTAACGGCAAAATCAAAAGCTTAAATCCCACACAAGAATTAATTGCAAATTGTCTTGGAAAACTAGAAAACAATCAACGATTTTCAAATATATTGGAAACATCTCTTAATGTATCGCAACAATTTTCCGAGTCGTTTATTTTAAAGAAATATAGTAATGAAAAATCTCCCGATTTATTTGGTGATGACGAGGAGGAAGAAGAGAAGGATGCACCAGAACATGAGGCCAGTTACGATAATGAAAATGAGGAAAAATCATCACAAGACGACAAGAAATATACACTATTTTTGAAAACTATTCCCGACCATGTTAATAACAACACAATCAATGAATCGCAATCTGCAATCCCAACTACCTGTAATTTGGCTGATAATTCCTTCAACTACCCACTGAGTCCAGTTTTGCAAATGACGATCAGACTTTGGATTGTAGTATGATTCATGGTACAAGTTGTCATTCTTCAGATTCTTATTCACTTTTTAAAGACAACTGTCGGCGTGAACGAGAAATGCTTAGACGTATTCGCAAATGTTTGGCTGGCGTTTTGCCACCACCCTCTGTAACAATACCTCAACTGGATCTAGTTGGTGCTGTGCTATCGAAAAAGAATGATATTTTTAATTTTATTAACGACATAAAAAATGACTCAACAAAACAAATTGACTGCAGCTCTACAAGTGCTTCAAGTTCAGCAAGATCTCATAGCTTGTTGCGGCCAAGTCACAGCTTAGAGGAGACGAAAAATATGCCTTGGCGTGATATATTAAGTGTGCGTCAACATGGCTTATGGTAAGAAATTTCATTTGCAATTTAATTTATTCATTGATAACTAAATGTTTGTACACAAGCATCTGTTTTTGTATTGAGAGCGTGTTCTGTTGTTGAAAATCTTTTTAAAGCTACCAAGTCTATTTTCTTTGCACAGCTACAATTTAAACCGAGCCTCCGAAAGCAATGAATACTTAAGTTTAGCTGTCATGGAGCGTTTTATTGGCGCTGAAACTGCTTCCACATATACTAATTCCCCTTCATCGGCAAAAAAACGTAGCACTCGTCTTAAGTATGTTATAATTTAATATCATTTTCAGCAAACATTTCAAATATTGCTACATATATGCACTTTAAGGTTACTAAGCCAATCTCCTGAAATCGCTTATCTCATTTGGCCAAAAGAAGAGCTATATTCTCCTCCGCCAATTTAGCAACTCAAAAACTAACACTTTGGTGGGGCCCAAATAATGCTGGATAAAAAGTAAGCCATATCTATAAACTATAGCCACTGAATGTACATCTTATTTAATATTCTTACTTTAAAGGAAAATCAAAAGTCGTCGCAAGGCTACACCAAAACGTATGACACCAGCTAGCAAAAAGAAAAGTAAGTTTGCTCAATTGGAACTTTAATTTATTTTGTATGCATATTTCTTTATTTAACCTCTACAGATCGTAAAGCTTCCAGTGCTTCAGCCAAGAAACGTTTGAACGTTGCTACTGAAATTCTTAAAACCGGACCATCTCGTGAATCGTCTAAAAGAGCCCTGTTCCAAAGTCCCTGCCAAACAAAGAACTGCCGCACCCAAACCGCTACTCATGAAACCCGAACTAGCAACTCGTGTAGAAAAATCAAAAGAGCTTTGCTCTTTACACCTGAAAACATCATCAACAAAAACTGAACAAAATTCAGTTCGTCCTCGTCATATTTTGCTCCCAGTACAACTACACAATTGGACGTGTTACTTAAACGCAAACGTAATCAGTGTGATGATTATGACGATGTTGATACCTCTGAACTGACCACACAAAGTTCTAAACTGCTTAAAAGCAATGATTCGACTGGACTTACACCCAGGGCTCTTAAAATAAAAAGTGAAAGTTTTTGTATTGGGGCTGGTTCCTCAAGAAAATATAAACAACAACAACAACAACTTCTTTGTGCTTCAAGCTCCTCTATAACAAACTCCAACACTTCACTGTATTCGACCAGCAGCAGCAGTAGTAACAGCCAACAACAATTGGCCCGCACCAGTTCGGTGTCTTCTCTGTTGGGTTCTAAGCTGCAAAAATCCTATTCGGAAAGCATGGCGGCCACAAATAGTTTAACCGAAAATCAAAGAAAAACTATTGTGGGCAGTTTCGCAGGCCTTGCAAGAGAAAAAAATTACCACCAAACATGAGAACTTCAAACAATATGCTTCGGTTTTGCCAGAGTTGTCAGAAGAATATTTCAGGAATTCTATCAAAAAACAGCACGAGCAATAGCGAAACTATGTTAAGGTAAAAAAAAATACAAATTAATGGTTATGTTTTACAAAACGCAACGATGCGCAATCACCAAATTTCATATATCAACAAAATTATTCAAGTAACCTAAGCAGTTAAATCGTTTAAAGTTTGCTTCAGATTAAGAGTTTGGATTTATGTGGTTTCCACAATGCAAACAAGCGGCTTGTTTGAAAATTATTATGGAAATCATTAAAATTCGAGTGCTTTTCATATAAAGTTCCTGGATAGAGTCCTTGTTTGTCATCTGGAAACAGCACATTAGGACGTCACAATAAAACACTGCAATTTGCTTTTAAATTACTTTTTCTTTTGTGACATAAATCTGTCGATATCAAGTAGTAGCGTTTTGCAGAACATGAACCAATAATAGCAATGGAAATAGATTCAATGTGATAAATGAAAATAAATAATTACATTTGCAAATATTAGAATTTCACTCTTTAAGCTTGGTATTGTATTCTAAACCAGGCATAAGAAATAAAAAACTAAAACCATAAAAAAATTAAAATTAAAAGAGAACAATTATTAAGTTCCACAAAACTAAACTCTATAATGTTCTAGAATGATCTAGACTTAAAAGTAACAAATAACTAGTACAAGGACAATACGCAATTAGTTACCAAAAGCCAACATTAAACATTCATTACTTGACCAACACTTAGCGATTGGCCCATAAATACATTTAACACAGAAACTAATTTAAAAATGTTTTTGTCTCAAATGTATTTATGCATATGAACGAACATGTTGGAGTGAAAGAGACAGATAATTAAGCTTGATTTAGCTTGTGTGGCGAAGCATCGTCAACGTCACAGTTCTCACTCTTGATAGTAAATTATGATCTACATTTAATAAAATGTAGTAGTAATTTGTT
>BGZK01004904.1:0-10942 GCA_005406025.1 Eumeta japonica | reverse complement strand
TTTTAATACCTACACAAAAGAAAAACATGGTTATTGAATGGTCACTTCGAACATTCATGTTCCTATTTACCAATTATATTTGGTCTTACTTATATTTTATATTTATTTATATTTTATAATGTTTATGGTAGTTCAAACTTAAAATATTACTCGTTCATCTAAACATTCAGTTTGGAAATTTTTATTGTAATATTATATTTCAACTACAGCGATGATAAAGGAAAAGATGTTCACTACCATGATTTGTGTTGTCTTTAAGTTAATTCATATACACACATGCAATGTTTATAAAAACTCTATTTCTCATACCACAATTTGGTTTCGGAAAAAGGGAAAACCGAGGCACTTTTTCAGAATGGAATAATTCAAGATGAAGGTCCTGAGAGTATAAAAATTCTGCAATTCCACAAAGTCAACTGTAACGACGTGTTTTTTACCTATAGCTGGGATGGCTCTTTGGCTATCAGGATTGAATACAAAATTTATTTTTATCAGAGAGAGTAAAAGAGACACCAACTGCAATTTATTATTTCAACAATGGATTTTATTACAATCTTCAACTTATACGCTCTTCGTCTTCTCGATCGTTGTGCCAATAACGGCAGCAAACCATTCTTTAGCAGATTAATCTGGGATGTTAGGAGCGACCACAGCTTGTTGTATTTATTGATTTCGGAGAATACTTTGAGAGATCAAACTCGAAGTCAGCTGATGGAAAAACCTTGGATAAGATATTAAGTTCCGAACCGCCCAAAGATTTTCCTTCCCCTTTCTTTTGAAAAGTGCTGTGGAGAGATTAAACACCAAAACCGCTTGGTTATTCTACTTTCAGCTCGCCTAGTGACTGACTAACTCATACCAACAAATCATCGCTATTTATAATGATCGCTGGCTTGCACACACATGCATACTAATGTATGGGAAAAAATACACCACTCTATGGTGAAATTAATGAGAGTGAGTGGATGCCCAATATGTTGGCTCAGAGATTTAAAATGACAATAATGAAAAAACTTCGTTGATAATAAAAATCATCCTCCAATCGTACTTTACATAGTTCGGACGTGTCATTTTAGTGTGGCTGAATTATCAGTAATAGGTGGAAAAAAATTTTCTTTTGTGTTTTTACCCAAACACATATAATTTGTATTTGAAACTCTTTAGTGCTATTGACATTTTATTTTGAACAATTAAAAAATAAAATAAATAAATCTTGATTAAAAAAACTTAAAGTGTGATATGAAGATTGTTCTTTATGAGCTCTTCAAATATAACAAACTGTGAAATTGAGTGTAAATGGCAGAATGCTTATCTTACAGTGAGTGCAGAGGCTCTTAATGCCAATAATACACAGTAAATAACTACTGATAGTTAATATCTTACGGCCAAACCAATGTCTCGCGTGCTCAGTTTCTCTTACTCAATCAACTGGTGACTTATTGACAGTACCATTACTTGAGAAAAATTTAGTTACGTCGGCAGCATCATCTGCCTCAGGTTCATATTCTTCACTCAACCAAGTTGATAATATTATTTACAACGTGCAGAAAACCAAATCCAAGTCGGAATGGACGGATAAAGCGAGAGCGGTTCCCTAAATCGGCAAAAATATCATTGGTGCCAAAAATTTCTAGAGATAAGGATGCCGTTTCCATAAACTCCCACAACCGTTTTCATTATGAAAGGCAAAACGATGAAGTCACTGTTACGACTAAATCTTCGAAACCACCTCCAATTTATCTCAGAGAAAAAATTCTAATGCCCTTGTTAAAAACTAATTTCGGTAATTGGTGAAGGCTCCTTTTATGTAATACCCATAAAACGCGGTAACATTGACGAGACTAAGATTCAAATTAATACTGAAACAGACTATAGGAAAATGACTGCAGAGCTTGATAAGGATAAAATGGATTATTATACCTATCAGTTGAAAAGTGCCAAGGGTATGCAAATTGTTTTGAAGGCATAGACTCATGTGTGGATCCTTTCAGGTAAAAGATTTGAACGACCTAGGTTTAAAAGTAAAAATGTTATTAATTTAAAAACAATGTTCCCCCAATAATTGGAACCAAACGACACTAAATAAAAAAATGAAATTCATCCTATTTATGATGTCAAATACCTGTTACACCGAAAAATTACTGTGGAGAGCCCACAAACGTACAGGAGCCAGTCAATGCCACAACTGTCAGGAATATGGGCACACAAAACGTATTGCAAGTTGCCAACAGTTTGCTTGTGTGTGGGAATACATGGTGGCTAATTGTAACAAACCGAAAAATAATCAAAACTACAAAATTTAGTAATTGCGGTGGCAATCATACTGCTAATTACAGGGTTGTCCGTGTATTCTGTTGTTAAGCAGTCCATGAAACCTAAACCAAACCCGTGACAGTTCAGGGACGAAACGTATTTCCTGCCCCTGTGTCTTATCCCCAAATGGCAAAATCAACCACAAATCAGGTATCGTATGCTGATGCTGTTAAAAATAATTCTGAAGCAAAGGTGCCATTAACAAATATTCCACCAAACATTGATTTAGGCTTCAATTATAGCCGCCTGGAAGCCACTGTGGAAAATCTGGTTCAAACAATAAATAATTTCACAACAACAATGACTAGCATGATGCAAGAAATGCTGCGTATGCAAAATACATTGCTTCAGGCTATTGTCAATAGACCATGAACACCATAAAAATATGTTTCTGGAACGCTAACGGCATTCGCCAACATAAAAGTGAACTCGAGCACTTCCTAACGGAAAAAGGTATTGATGTAATGCTGATCTCCGAGACTCATTTGACTACGAGAAGTATTTTTAAAATAAATGGCTACACACTATACGATTCAAAGGATCCGAGGAGGGTAGGGCATGTGGTGGCACAGCCATTTTAATAAAGTCAAGACTCAAACACTATTTTTAGATAATATTAGTGAAGAGTATCTTCAGGCAACGAAAATTTGCATAGAAAATTGTGGTCAGGATATAGTTATAGCATCAGTTTATTCGCCTCCTAGATTCACAATCTCTGCGGATCAATATGAGGAATTTTACAAATCTCTTGGAACTCGCTTTCTGGCAGCTGGCGACTACAATGCAAAACACACATACTGGGGTTCCCGTCTGATTACTCCCAGGGGTCGAACATTGTTCAACTCAATTGCAAAAATGGGCTTAGACGTCATCTCAAGTGGGGAACCTACATATTGGCCGTCCGACCGACAAAAAATTCCAGATGTTATAGATTTTGGTGTCACAAAGAACATCTCCAGAGAGTTAGTGGATGTTGAGGCCTCGCTAGATTTGTCTTCCGACCACTCTCCTACTATTGTATCATTCGCATTCCACAAAGATACGAGTTACCTTTCACACATATGAATGTAATAAACCGTATTAATTGGCTGAGATTTAAAATGTACCTCAGTAGCCATTGCTCGGAAAGCATCCAACTAAGAAAACCTGGTGATGTAGAACTGAGTATTGAAAACTTCACCAAAATGATGAACCAGGCTGTTGAGCATGCAAGTACCACCTATCAGCAGCCTAGATTTAATCGTATTTTCTCTGCAGATATTAAACGTCTTGTAAGTGAAAGAAAGAGCAAGAAGGAGTGGCAGCAACACAGTTCTCTTCAGCATAAAGCACCACTTAGAGAATGTACAACACGATTAAGAAACTTGCTAGCATCTGAAAAAACTGCATCGTTTAAAATTATCTGGAAAATCTTGATGCAAAACCGGAAACCAACTATTTTTATGGCGAGCGGCTAGAAACCTCAAAGGCCGGCTGAATTCAAGTCACCTCTACGCAATTCAAGTGGAGATTGACACGTAGCGATTGTGAAAATGGTAACTGTTTGCTACCAATTTGAAAGCTGTTTTCACCCTAAACGTATGTACATAAATTGTCGATTGCCTAGTATTGTTTCCACCTCCTTTTCCAATGGCTTTTGAGTTTCGTGAGGTACAAAATGTAATTACAGATCTTAACCCTAAGAAGACTCCGGGTATTGATGGGATCAGTAACAAGATGTTGATCAAGTTGCCCCGAGTAGCAGTAAGATATTTGCTTTTCATTTTCAATGCTATGTTGATGTTGGAATATTATCCTAATAATTGCAGGTTGCAGTGGTCAAGATGATGCCAAAACGGGGTAAAGATTTGACTAAAGCTGAGTGTCATAGGCCTATAAGCTTATTACCAACAATGTCAAAGCTTCGAGAAGCCACTTGTAGCCAAATTGTCTCCAATACTAACGGAACGTAATTGTATCCCAGACCATCAATGTGGGTTTAGACGACAACATAGTACTATTGAACAAACGCATAGATTGGTTCAAGTCATAAGAATCGCCTTCGAGCAAAAAAGTTATTGCTCAGCACTATTTATTGATGTATATCTGGCTTTTGACAAAGTGTGTCACGAGGGCCTGATTCTAAAGTGAAAGGTATATTTGTCTACGAACATAGTAGAGCTTTTAGAAGTTTACATCAGCTCCCGAAAGTTTGTAGTGAAGGAGGGTAGTTTTGTAAGTTTACCTGAATATATTCCTTCCGGTGTGCCACAGGGTATTGGGGCCACTTTTGTATTTAATATACACGTCTGATATGCCAGTTGGTAGCAATATTCACACATCTACATTTGCCAATGATACAGCTTGCCTAAGTACGCATAGAATGCCTCCAGGAATATATTGTTCAATTTGAACAGTGGTTAAAGTTCTGTAGAATAAAAGTAAACGAACAGAAATGTAACATGTGCACTACGAAGGGAGACATGTCCGCCAATTCGTATAAATAATCAAGTTGTTTCCCAACATTCACGCGTAAAATATCTTGGTATTCACTTAAATGAGCGGCTTACTTGGAAGTTCCGCATTGAGGCGAAATTAACACAAATGAAGCTTAAACTGGCTCAGCTCCCTTAGTTAATAGGAAGAAACTCCACGCTCAGCCTAGACTGTAAACTTTTAATATGTAAATCGCTTATAAAGCCAATATGGTTTTACGGTGCGCAACTATGGGGCCAAAGCCTCATTTGTAGAAAAATTCAAGATGGCAGAAGAAAATTTTACTTTTAATTACTTCGGCCCATGGTATGTCAGAAACTTAAAATTCATCTAGACTTGAATATACCACTTGTAACTACAGAAATCATACGGTCGGGAAAATATTTAATTAAACTTGAGTCGCATCCAGATAGGGAGATAAGTGGGGCTGAAATAGTCAATTTTGTGAGATGAAATCGTCAAAATAGGTATCACAAATCGTCAATGAATAAAACAGTTGTTTTTTCTTCAAAAATGTTTGATTGGGTTAAAATATTACAAAATAATTAGTTCATGGTGTATTTTACAGAAGGAATTATAAAGATAACGAAAAATACACATCTACCGACTTACAACATATGTTGGCATTATAATTTATAAAAACTGGGTATAAATAAAACATTTATATATTTGCTTAGATAGCTGTTATGTTCACAAATTCTTCCATATATATTCATAAACGAATGAACACGGGCTCTTGTATCAGTTGAGGAAATATGTGCACCAATAGAATGAAGAACCATAATAACTAATTTTATCACCTCACATATTTGTTACTTTCATTCATACTGAAATTACTTTAAAAATTAAAAAGAAAAATAGCCATATTAGTGAAAAGTTACTTTGTAAGGAATAAAGGAGTAAAATTGTGATTTGTTAAAATTGCCAAAAACAGACCTTAAATGGTTAATTAAATTAAATCAAGTTTTTAGAAATTTGAATTTAAACTGTGTAATATAACTTTTCAAACTAATTTTTCTTTGCATGATTAGAAATTTTGTTTTAAATATGGAACAGGAATGGTTTTGCAAATCCGACTAGTTTTGCCTTTGTTATTAGCAGGAAACAGTTGGTCAGAACAGGAAAAATTTAAAAATTTCAAAAGTATTTGGCGTATATCTCTAACCTGAAAGTAAAATCCATCAATGTTGCTCATTTTTTAAAGCTGTTGAATAAAACTTACCTACGTGGTAGCCGGTTTTGGGGAGTAGAGCTGCGCCCCAGCAGTGAAAGCCTAACCTCTAAAGTTAAGCTCACCAACACTTCCTTAAGCTGTGTATGAAATTTCATCACAATCAGACAAACTATTTAGAAATTGCAATTATTTCCAGTTCTTTCAAAAATCCCCAACTGTGCACTGTTATATTGGTTTAATCTCAATGATTCCGTAAGCCTCTACCTGCTTAAAATATATTTATAGTATCGGTAGTGTAATATTACAGATGTATGTATCTTCAAGCACACAAAGAAAGCAATCACCTACAGAACAAGGACTTATTCACTATAAATAAGGTACAAATTATACTTTTAAGTTAGTCTTAAGAATCCTTTCAATAAGCAAGCGCAGCTATAAGACGTGTTACGTAACAAATACATATGATATCAAATAAATTATTTATTTTCACTATTTAAATTGCGTTAGATGGAAATTAAAAAATAGAGAATGTCCCTGAAAAATTCTAGTTGTTTGAGTTATTTAGAAACTCCGATGCTGAAGGTACTATTACGCTAGCTGTTAAGCAAAGGTTGAACATTTTCACAGAGGCGGAACAAAACGAGGATTTGAAAGCTAGACAGGCAGGCATCCAGTCGCACAACAGAAAACTTTATGAAAAAATTCTATTTGGTTAAATAAATTCATAGCTATTATAGAAAGTAGTTGTCCTCACACGTCTACTGGCCTAACAAGAGGTAGACAAGAAAATCTCTTGAAGACTGTGCAACATATACAAGAAAACGGAAAATTCAGGGAAAGGCAAAACCACACACACATCACAAAGGCGGTTTCAGTAGCAAGTCCACAACGTCTAAACAGGATAAAAGAGAGCATACCTACTCCACCAAATACTTCTTCTGCAAAGTATACTTTAGAAGAACTTTAGCAATATTTTGGACTTGGGATTATCAAAGGAAAAGTATTCTATTACGAAAGTCCTTGAAGTATCATAATGTTAATGTACTTCCTTCATATAGTCAAATTACTATTGCAAAAAAAAGCAATTCCGATTGGCTTAGAGATAACTCATATAACAACAGAGGTAAACCTGAGCAATATTAAAGATCAAATTGATAAACTTAACCCTTCTGTTTTTGAAATAATCAAAGGAAAATTTTTACTGTCAGTCATACATTTTTTTCTTACAATGATTGATGGTAGTCTTGAATGAAATTACAAATAGTTCGTCGACTTTAAAATGTCCTTATATGTAAAACAGCGCAAAGTCTTTTAAAAGATTCAACCAGTGATGAGAACAACTACCAATATGGAATTTTGCCATTGCATGCAAGGATTAGGTGTATGGAGTTTATTTTGAAGCTGGCATATACAATTCTATGGATGGAAGAACTTTCAAAGGAAAAACAGATAAGAAAATGTCATACAAGAAGATGTTTTAAAAACTTGGACTAAAACTAGACTATCCAAAATATGGATATGGAAATACAAATGATGGCAATACGGCGAGATAATTTTTTAATAATGATGAAATTACTGGTGTGGATATGAATATTATTAAAAGTTTTGCCGTTATTCTTAATGTACTAAATTGTAAATAAAAGATCAAATGGATAAAACTTGAAGAATATGCGTCAAGAACTTCCCAACGTTTAACACAAACGTATTCGGAAAAAGCTTACCCACACGGTACACAAAATTTGGCACATGGGAAAATTTAATTGAATATCAGTGCTTACCAATTGGAGAACTTTCAAAAGTAGCCTGGGAGGTAGAAATAAAGACTATAAAAAATTTAAGTACACGAGCACTTGCAATTCATTTGATCACAAAGATATGTCAGAACACAAAGATTGGGTAAAAATAACTTTAGTTCTGACATGCTAAGTTTATTAGATATTGCTCTAATGTAGATGAATACTTTGTAAAGAACTAACCAGTAAAAAGTTCACATACCGGAAATATTTTGCCATTATTAATAGTTCAAAAAGACGGTATTATATAAAATAATACAAAAATATTTATAGCTAAGTCATTAACATTAAAAATATTTCAATAATATAAATCTTTAATGCCAATAAAATTATATATATAAAATTTGTACCAAAAATATTTTTATATATATAACAGTAATTTTGCAACACCCTGTACTTATTGGAACACATGTGGTATATAGTTTTATAGCAGATGTTTTCTTTTATTGCCTTTTGAATTTTTAAAATATCTCCATTACTGCAAAAGTTATGATTTTTGCAACGGAAAAAATCAAAAACGAACCCTGTGCGCCATGTAATTTTATGGTGAGGTCACCACATACAGAATAGATTGGCAGGATTTTTTGCAAAGCCTACAAACAAATTTACATAAAACGATTACTTTGTTTCATTAGAAAAATTTCTAACAACAAATTGTTACGCGTCACATGGAAACTAATAACAAAAATTTAATAACTATTATCGTCATACAAAGAACTTTCTATTATTCAACACAAGAGTCAAGTGGCAAGGTAGTAGTTCCAGCTAGCGGAAAAAAGGTGGTAATATTATTTTCTCAACTCAGGGTTCTTAACGCAGTAACATATAAAATATACTTTGCCTTTCTAATACCAAAAGTATATTGTTTTGAGGTGAAATTTCCTAGAAACAATAGCTTATAAATTTAGGTTTTGTGCCAAGTTTGGTTTTTCCCACCCTACTGACTATGTTGTCAGACACCATGACAGAAAGCGTACCAATTCTTATTCCTGTCCCTAATAATGACAAAACTCAGTTACACTCACTCATCATAACTTTTCTTGGTCATCGTTCCCACAGTTTGATTTTAAAGATACATTTTAATTAAGATTTGGAACAATAAACCAAAATGCATTCATTATTTATTTATAAGAGTAAAGTATATGTTATTAATAAAAAAAAATAAACTTGAGTACATTAGAGAGAAAATACTTCAAATGTTTGATACAACATAATTAAAATTTTTAAAGAGAACACGGTTGTGTAAATGATCCAAAATTAATGAACAAAAAAATATAACTAAAAGACTTTAACTCAGAGAGTTGTTTCTTTACTGTGTTAACACCTGAACAATATTTTTGACTGTAAAAGCCAGCAATCAATTCATTATGATGTTGTTCTTGTTTTGAAATCTGCTTATAAAATTAGAGTTTAGATGTTAATAATAGTAAAGATATTTTACTTACATTGATAAAATGTGGTTATTAATATAAGATAGATTATTTATTATTTGTTCAATATTAATTTGCTATTTAAAACGTTTAATACTAACTATTTAACAGTATTAGAGTTTCATAAAATAACAATATTCCTTTTCTTTGTGTTTTTAATTGAAATTGTATTTCTGCCTGCAAAAATTCTGCAGCACTTAACATTTTGAGATTAAATTGAGAGCATATGTACTGTTGATATAAAATTGTGCCCTTCTGTGCATGTGATGACTATATTATTTAAATTTGAGTTTTTTTTTTCTTGTAATTAACAGCAGATGAATATTGAGATTAATATACGTAAATTAAATATGGGTTAACAGAACAATTGTAAGATGTTCTTTTATATGTAGTTATATATATGTATATATGCATGGTCTTAATAATTTATAATTTTATGACTTTATTTGATTTACGTGGACTACATTGTGGCTTGCTGATTACGATCGCTTATATTCAATAGGTATAAAGGTAGGCTTACAGGCTGCGTGACACGTCTTAGAAATCTTAAATGTGTATGGCTGGCTAATTCAAATTTTATTCTTTAAATTTTGATTTTCTTTAGGTTGTTTTAATTAATGCAACAATAAAAGAAAAAAATATTAATGTCACACCCCGTGCAGTTTACAATTTTTTGTTTTTTTCTTACTTGATTTAGTATTCTGATTGCACTTTTATATTCTTTACTTTTTGTTTTATCTTAGCTTTTTCCTTCTGTATCACATTTCATAATGCCAAAAATTGTTCTTAAAAAATTAACTGCGTGATGATTAATTTGGGTATCGTATCAGTGCTCCCGTTAATTTTAGGAAAAGAGTCACATCTCTTTCCCAAAAATGTAATATTTGCGCTTTTTATTTATTAGCAGAAATAGGACAAATGCATTTGCAGTTTATTGACATGCAGTTGTGACCATATATGGTAATAAAAAAAGCAATGACTTAGCAGAGTGCAATTACTGAGAATGCAATTCAAGAAAAAATTATACCAAAACCATCGATAACAGAAACATAAATTCATATCATGCGAGAATTTGGGAAGTAATCCCTTTTCACATTGTTAAAGATTTTGGTTTCTTATTACAATAAAAAGACAATCAACAAAATGAATATGTATAAGATAATGGCTGAACACTTTTAAACCTAGGCTTTTGTACTAGATAAAAATATTTTTATTATTACTATTTTAATTTCGTGAGAAAAGCAGTTGACTTGTTGGTTTCACAAACAATTTCGATATGACAGTTGTTGGACAGGCACAGCATCGTATATACTAAAAATTTTACTGCAAAAAATAACAACAAATATTCACGGTATATGTACGTAATTCCTAAAATCATAAAATCCACCACTTTTTTTAGTTCTGTTACCTGCCTTGAATAGTGTTGCAATGGTATGACCAAATGCATACATACATATTTTCACAATATAGGGGTACCTGCTTTAAACTGTGAATAAAATCAACATTTGCTTATGGATTTTCATGATTTTGACCCTATTTTATTTCTAAGATATGTTGATATGGGAAAAAGTGAAAGTGAAAATACTGCCCATTTTATTTTTATTGAATTAAGGCAAAAAAACCAAATTTTGCATGAAAAAATTTTTTTTTTCGCCAATAATTTCTGAATAACTTTAAATCCGAAAAGGGTAGAAAAAACTCTTTGCCAACATTTCAAACAACATTCTATAGCGCACCTGGTGTGCTATTTGCTGAAA
>BGZK01004903.1:0-10944 GCA_005406025.1 Eumeta japonica | reverse complement strand
ATATTAGTGCTTCCTCTGTCAAATTAACAACTTAAAGAGTTATTACTGAAGTGTTTTTACAGTCATCAAAAATGTTATAAAAACGGTATTATAACAATTTACAGTACATGCTTGATCTAAAAAAAAAACCTTTAAATGACCTAGGAAACTATATTTTTTATTTAAAATCGTAGAATTATTAAATACTTACTACTTTTAATGGATTTATTTTGTCGATTAAATAAATTATGTGTGTAATATTATATATATACAATATATAACTAAATACATAATTTTTATTATACGTACATGTTTAGGTTTCTTATTATTGAATAATTCTTCATCTTTAAATTCGTTAATTAATGTTGTTAAATCATAACAATTCAAAAAAATATATGTGGCAATAAATGGTTACTAATACTCACAATTAATAGTCAGTTTAAAACAAATGTCGAAATTTCTAACACGTGTTTGTCTTTCAAAGAAACATACAACGGTGACTTGAAACTTAGCAAGATAGCGTTGCAACAAAATATTACAAGAAAACGTGACGTTTATTAGTTGAATGCCGTATTAAATTTCTCCACTGCGTCGATAAAAAGTTTCACTTCGATAAAAATGTAGAAAGACCATACCATAAATGTGTAAACAGAGTGTGAAGACATTTTATTTTCTAGATATTTACAATTATTACATTTTAGTTATATTTCGCCGCGTACCAAGTGATTAATAAATATTATTTTACTTTTATTAAAAAAATATCACACAGGAGAGATTACCCAAAAAAGGATGAACATTATTTAGTATATTATTGCGGCAGTGTATTTGAAACTTCTCATAAACACCTTGGTTTTATGTCCAGTGATAATAAGTTCAGCGATTTGGGTTCCGGAAAGAAAATATAAATATCTTGTAGGGTAGGGTACAACTTTTAGTAACGCCAAAGAAAAGTAGTAAATTGACAGATCTTCTGGCTGACATATTTAGAGTATAGATGAGGCCATAAACAAAAATCCGCGTAAGTCAATTTCGATATAACTCGAACCTGTAAGAATTAAAGGTATAAAAACTTTTAAATCTACTAGTCATATTCAGACGATAAAAGTGGTTCCAAATTAATTCTTAACCTTGTTTTTCGAATCTCAAATCAGAATCCATGACCAATATCAAATTAGACGTCTTCAGCATAAAAAAAAAGTTCATCGTTTGAAATAATAATAAGTGATTGAGAATTTAGAGTTCCAGAAAAAGCTATAAAATTTGTCATTTCAAATTGCGACCTCCAACATTATATATATGGATTGTATATAGCTACACCGCTTTTCTTATATTACTACGAGAAAGACTGTTCAGTGATGGTTTGCACTTAAGCGTTTAGATATAGGTTTCTATACGATATTCATATATTGTAAATTTTCTTTCGAGAGGTAAGCTATTTCCCATCGCTTTATGTCCTGCTTTCTTTGAGAGGAAATTCGATTGTAAAGCCAATCTCGGTTCTGACTCCGCTTAGGAAATTTTTCACAAATTTTGCCATATATTCTAGGAAATGCTTTAAGAATTTAGTAATATGTTGCCTTATACTTGAACGACTGGTTGTGCAAATAAAATGTATGGCTTGATACCCATAAAACATTTGTTGGCCGAAACAAATGACATTATACGCAAATAATATTATAATACAGATAAATTTAAATAAGTCAGTTAATGTTTTTTCCCCCTGAAATATTACGGAAAAGTTTTTGGCGAAAGGCCAAAAGAACTTCTTTACTGTCGTAAATCTGGAAAATATTTTTGATACAGTAAAACGGAATGATGCATGAAAAGGCCTATACAGGCATGATGAGAGTAACGGATTGATACAAGCACTGCAATGGCTCTATAAAACGCTCCAGTGGTTGCGTCAAAATTAATGGGGTATATCACTGTATACTACGGCGGATCTCAGACCAGGCACTACCGGTTTGACATCCGCAGGGGCTTTAGACAGGGGTGTGTAGTTTCACCGTGACTTTTCAATGTATTCAAGTAGCTGTTTATATGATTTGAAAGAGAATGAGAGTTGATTAAGAATGGGTGAGCTGTCTGTCAAATGTACGCCAAAGATCAAATACTTTTAGCATCGTCGGTGCGCGAGTTGCAGGCGATGGTAATTATTATTTATCAACGATTCTGTTAAGAAAACAGTTATGAAAGTAAATGTTAGGAAACTTTGAATACTTGGGTTAATAGTTTATGACCGTTTACAAATGGTGGTAAATGATATGACAAAGATATTGAAAGGAGTGTGAATGCAAAAATAAAGTGATTGGGGCCTTCATTGCTCTAATGAGAAGTAACATCATCCACAACAAGTGCGACACAATAAAGTTGGAGTCCTTACGCTTATGTACAATGAAAATTAGTTATGGCAGAATAAAAATGAAAGTGGGATCATGTAGTAGAAGGCGATCTCTGTTAAGTATGTGTGTCTTTGAATGATAGATGTAGGAACAGAATGTCCGAAAGTGATATGGCCTGAAAGAAGATGTAATTATTAGAATGGAAAAACATTTGATGCTGCGGTTTGACAATCTGAAACACCGAATGAAAGTAGACTCACAAAACAATTCTATAGAGTGAATGTGTATGATAGAAGAGTGAGTAGCCCTAGAAAATCTTTTAGCAATGAAATACCACCTATTTAAAAGTGGGCCAAATTTTAGGCACCCGAAACCGATGAGCTTGCATGAAACGGGTGGATGTAAATATCCACTCGTTTCATGCAATCGCATATCTCTATCACTTCATTTATGAAGTGACAAATGTTGATCGAACTTACTCATGTGCTTTTGAATTCATGGTAGTGAATTTATATTTCTGTAATTAGAAGAATAACAATTTATAAAGACATGGACATTTTAATACGGAAAAAAAATTATAATAGTACGACACAATTCTTTTCTAAAAAATCGTCACGGGATTAATAAATAATGTGTTATTATTTATTATTCAAAGAAACGTTATTTGATACGGAAACATGTTCTGTAACTCATATAGAAGGGCATATAATAAAAACAGCAAGAAAAATCAACAAACAAATGGATAAGATGGAGGGTACGCAAAGTGCATTAATTTTTGTCTTTTGTATGACGGAGCATACGTCTAAGATCAGTGGCTCGAAAATGCTTGTAAGCTACATGCGAGATTGTGTTGGATAAAAAGTTAAATTAGGATACATATGTCTAGAGCTTGAATTACGACATTTTCAATTTCTTGTGGATCCTTATTTTTCTTAGTGACTTTACATAATGCACCAAATGCATGCTTATTTAAAAAAAAACATACATTTTTTAAGATGTTTTTATCTGTAAATGGTAATATAATTAGTAAGAGTAGCTTATGTCATATTTTCAAAATGACGCTATTATTGTAAAGTATATTGAAATATATATTATACTTTAAAAAGAAATTGATTATATTTGGTTTAGCAAAACGTTTTTATTTCAACTTCTTTAGTAATGGAGATAGGACGGTTCAACTCAAAAGAAATCAGAATGACTAAAACATCGGTTCGTCGACGCTACCAGGTGAAAATCACACACTGTTATACGCTAAGTTAATATATGGAGCTAAGTATACTAGTTCCATTGAAAAAAATCGGTTTAATAAAAAAGTTAGCCATTTTTTCTCTATATTCAAGTACAATACATATCAGAGAATTGCGAACGAATTTGTATGCAATCTAAAATATGGAATTTGCGGCGTAAGTAGAAGGTCTCGTGGGATACTACAACCAATCCCGGAAATCAATTCGACTGTGAAATTACGATATTAATTCGTAAATATGCGCGCTCCAAAACGATTATTATGCTTATATGAGCAAGAAGCTTAGTGCGTTGAGTTCCGTAGTTGCTTCAACTCGAATCAAAGCCAGAGGGCAAGCGGCTTTCCTCTTACGTGAGAGCTTATGGTTCAGTTCCCGGTTTGCATATCGTGCACATCGAATAATGTATATATTACATAAGAATGTGTTTTCCGAGTTAGTTATCGAGTCGTGTATGAGAGCATTATACAACGGTTTTTCAATTGAAGCTTAAAGAATTTCAATACAAATTGATGTATTATTCTACGGCAGAAACATATCCTTCTACAAGACTTTTTATTTCAGAGACAGTCGACTGGACCTTAAGCCATCCTCACCGTGGGTTCGAGACTGCTTACGGTTGTTGTCACTAAAGCTTATAATGTCCAACACCAACGACTTAACGTATGCAGCGAGGCTCGTGGCTGGATTCGATTTGAGTTGAGAACTTATAGACCGATACGTCCGTAATCAGAATTTGAACAGGACGCCTTTTAATACAAGGGCTGCTATTTATGTGTTCGGAATACCAAGAAAAACAAACATCTATCATTTAATATGATCTTATTGCTTTTCAAAATATTCACCACGATTTTGCATACGCTGAAATAAATTTTTATATTTCTCTATCCATTCTGATTGAGGTATCACCAAAACGTGCATTTTCAACGCATCGACGGCGTCTTTGCGGTTCGTAAAAGGTTGACCACGTAATTTATTCTTCACGCTTGGGAATAAATAGAAATCTTCGGGTGCCAAATCGGAATTGTACGGCGGATGACCGTCAATTCGATCTTTTAACCTTCCGGAAACCGAGTTGTTTCGGCCGACGTATGGCAGCTGGTATTTTCATGATGAAGAATTATTCTGCATCGTCAGTTGTTCTTTCTTATATCTCCTAAGACTTCTGGTAAGCAAATGGTCATATACCACTCCGAATTAATCGTTTTATGATTACAGTTCTCTAATGTCACTGTAATAACTTGTCCATTTATACCAAAAATACAGGCAACCAATTATTACAAAGTGCTTTTTGCACGAATCGCTTTTGTTGGGTTCGGCTTATCTTGAAACACCCACACCGTTAACTGATTTTTTAATTTCAGAATCATATGCACAGATCCAAGTTTCATCACCTGCGTACATTTACAACATAACAGCTTTTGACGCATCTGACTTGTATTTTTATCATTTTTTTCGTATCAATCAACTCGAGCTTTTTTTGATCAATTCTCAAGTTGTGCGGAAATCAATGCGAACAATTTTTTTTTACAGCTAAATAAGATTTTGTGTAATATCTTATGTATGCTCGTCTTACTTATGTCAGAGACGCATGGGGCGACGTTCTTTAAATTTGTCCATGAGCACAGATTGTCCACGAATAAACTCACTAAACCAGTGATATACAGTGGTTTCGATGATGCTCTATCCTCAAAATTCGAAATAAGTTGATCGATGCACTGTTTTGCGTTAGTCTATGCCGAAAATCATAATAAATCATTGCACGAAAATTTTCACGAGTTAAATCCATAGAGACAAAGACACAATTTTCAAAATGACGCCACAATGGTAAAACAATTAATATGAAACAAACTGTATTCTACTGTTAAAGAGTTCCATTTTTAAATGTTTTAGTTAATTTTTAAATATTGTTCTGTATGTGGCCAGTTCGAATACATAAATGGCAGCCCTCGTAGCAAGGCAACGTTCATGGCTACTAGGCCACCATCGTTAACAAAAGAAATTAATAACAAAGTTTTCTCAATATCAATAATGTAAAGTAAGGAATAAAGTTAAGTTTCTTAAAATCTATATGATGAATTTTATAAAAGGGAGAAGAGAGAGAGAGAGAGAGAGACGGAAAGAGTTGTAAGGAGGAGGCATAAAGATTTTTCGTTACGTCATAATTTCTATAAGTTAACTCCTACTCGAATCGTTAAGGAACTTCGTTGTAAAAATGATTTAATCATACTATTAATTACCTTGCAAACAGTTCGTTGAGCAGTCGCACTAGTTCTTCGGCGGTGCACTGGTCGGAGAGAGATAATGAAACCGCAAATGTCCGCGAACAGGATGCTGTGAACAAAATTATATAAGTTAATTTTACGCCCCTTTGACTCGCGTACGTTAAGGCACTTTAGGCACGTTAGGTGTTCTTATAGTTGCGTAATGTATATTTGCCAGTATGTCTATAAGTCAACCTTTCTTTAGAATTGTAAAATGTTCATGTCAAGTTTGATATGTATTACTGCGAAATATAAGAAGTGGGATAGCGACAGTTATATAAAAATAGGATAAATTATTTACTCCATTTATGCAAAGTTAAAACAGCACGGTGTAGATATATGTACATAAATGGAAAGTGTTGTATGCTCTTGTTGAAAGTTGATTTCAAACTTGCTGTAATTTGTAAGCTGTTGTTGATCCGGCCTAGATTCTATTTAAAGCTATGTTTAAAATCCTATCTCAATGAGCAACGTCGATACGAAATTACTGGCTTTTAATTGGATCGGACACACAGGGGTTTTATGGTGCCAGAAGGATAACTGGCCTTGCGCGCACAATTGCTACAAAACGCTACAGTTATCGTTCATTTAATGTACACCTGTTGCTTACATAAATCAAAGGTTGTTACTTAATATCTCTGGTAATGCTTATACAAATAGTCGTAATTGCTTCATCGTAAAATGTGCTTCATTCTCCTTGTGCATAGTGTTTATGGTTTAATAAGAAAACAAACGATTTTCTTCTTATTATGAAAATATTTTGCATATAATAACAATTTTCGAAGGTTATTATCTTACCCTAAATTACCCTAAAGCATCTTCTAGCTCCTATTAAAGTAAATTGTAATAAAATTGTATTTTAAAAGTGGATATCGTTTATTATTAATGTGAAAATCGGCCTAGAGCATGTCGGATTAAGGCTCAGTGTAGGTTTTGTAATAACAAAGAAATGCACTAGACATGAATAAATAAGTTGTTACATTTTCTACTAGGGGTGTGCGAATAGCGTTCGAATCGAATCGAATCGAATAATACTATTCGATTCGAAATTCAATCGAATAATTCGGATTTTCGAATTATTCGAAAATTTTCGAATTATTCGATTCGAATCGAATAATTCGAAATTTTTTGAATAGTTAGCAAATTGCTTCAATATCACTGGATTTTCTATTCTTTAATACTTTAATTACATGACATCGTGTATCAACAATTTAAGGCAATATCAAAATAATTAATTCAATCTGTTTCGATCTTAATATTTATTCAGAGTCAGTTATAATAAAATCATATTAGTAAATTCTAATATGATTTTAATTATAATTTAATTAAACTTCCATGTCAATATTAATCAAATTTCAATTCAAATTTGAATAATTATAATTTGCCTTATAGAAAAAATGGGTGCGTGTACTTATGTACGCGTGAAGTTATACTTCTTTGGCATCATTAAAAATAGTTTTAATTGCATGCAAATAATTAATTACAATAAAATAATAGAAGGTTGGAAAAGGATAATCAACAAAGTTCAGTTTAAATTTGAAAAATTAAATAAAATATTATGGATAATAACATTTCCATTAATTATTTGGTGGCGCGAAGAAAAATCGGTATCCACGATTATCTCTGATGGCGAGAAGATATCTAGGGATTCCGTGTACATCTGCCGAGTGAAAGATTATTTTCCACTGCTGGTGATATTGTCTCAGATAAAAGGACGTCATTATCACCGGATTCGGTATCCTATTTATTATTTTTGAATAAAAATTTGTAATCATTCTTTAAATAAACTGTATATTTAGAGTTAATTTTGAATTTTTATTCATTATGTACAAACAATGAAATCAAAATTCGCGAGTATTATAGAAATTCGAATTATTTAAAGAAGTTCGAATTATTCGAAAAAATTCGAATTATTCGAAATTTTTCGAATTGTTCGAAAATAATTCGAATTATTCGTTTCCCGAATAATTCGAAAATTTCGAATAATTCGAAAATTCGAATTATTCGATTCGAGTTTCGAATCGAATATTGATATTCGATTCGAGACGAATTATTCGTAAATTCGAATTATTCGCACCTATTTTCTACATGTTTCCAGCAGAGTAGATATGAGCTCATTATTCGCGTTATTTGAAGTGCGTTAAAATACTTATTATAGCTTAAATGTAAAATACGATGTGAAAATTAAATCAGCAAAGATGTATCTTCATGGCACTTACGTCCTTTTGTTTGAAAGTGAAATTTACAGGCAATAACTCTAAATTTTTGGACAAAAATCTTCATTATAATTATTATCCGACCACATTGATAATAATTTTAGTTGAAACTATTTATTAAAGCGTTATCTTCGTTACTGTTTCACAATTTTTGGATATACATACGGCTTAGAAAATAGAGGCACAATTTCTATTTCGGCAAAATTATTTCAGGTAATCAGAAAAGTTGATAAAGAAATCTTAGTGTTTTAAAGAACGTCGAATTTGTACCCACGTAGCTGTTTGCTGAAACAATTTTTCAGCTCCTATTACATGTGAAATGCATTTCCTAGAAACACTCAATTTGGTTTAATTACCGAACTAAGAAGTAGCGGTTTGTACTCAGTACTATATTCATTTCATCAATAGACCTCTTGTAGATTTTGGTAAAATGTCATACGGATGGACAGACACGGTGGAACTATAAGGGTTGCGTTTATGTCATTTGGCTACGCAACCTTAAAACTTACCTTTAGTTAAACATAAATTTCGAAGGTTCGAAGAGGCGTGTAATCTCTAATTCAGCTGCCAATTGGAAATTTTGCAAAATAAACAATATTTTCATAATTGTTTATGGTTTTGTGGGACTATTGGTACATTAAATCCATATCCATCTGATTAAATTTCTTAACAAGTCATAGCACTGGCATTTAACGGTAAAAATATTCAAAGGGGCCACGTGGTTCACGACCATATAAATAATGCGATACTACACGTAATATATGATCGCCGATGTGCAGTCAATGTACCGCATTGGTAGTATTTTCCTAATATGCATCCCTCTCGTGTAGCGCCAATGAGGAATACGTATCTAACAGTTCGCATGTGTATCGACCATGGCCGTCGAAGTAATATGATCGGGTCGAGCATCTGCACTCGGGCGGGCTTAAGGAATATAGTTTAAAAGACCGTTCGTGATATTGCCTTCGTGGTTTTGCCTTCGTGATTCTAGAAGACACGGAGTCTTTTGACTTCATTTTCGGTCGCGTAGACCTAGAATGTATTCTAGAGTTTCTTTACGTTTACTTTGCAATATAATATACGTATTTTTAAGAAGAATTCGAACAACAAAATTTCAAAGACCATTTCCTGCAACTTGGTTCCAGGTGACATATATATACAAATAAAAAAGTCCTATATTTTGCTTTTATTGAAATATGAAATTTTATTTTTATGTATTTATACATATAAATACATAAAATGACAATATATAGAGTATAAAATTTACAGACACAATTTTTAAATTATCACATTTGTACATTAATTATAATAGACTCCGAGACCATGAAAAAAATACTAAAATTGATTTTGAACACTAAGAGCTAAATAATTTACTGTTAGATGTATTTTTGAGCATCCTGTGTCCCAAACTAGCAAATAGTTTCAAGGATGGCACTAGAGTTAACCATTTTTCAAATTTTTTAGCTCAAAACTATCAGCCAACTGTATTTTTAATCAGAAAAGCTCACAAAAGTGTTAAATATAACAATGGATATTTTTAAGGTTAACAGCATGTTCAACTTTTTCCTATATTTTTGTTAACTGTTAGTGTTCTAAGTAAAAAGAGATGAATAAGAATAATATGGCGTATTTCTTAAAAGAAGTGCTGTAGCAATTTATAAAACTAAAGTATACCATATCAAAATTGATATACAATATCTAGCTTTTCTTAGACACTAGCGCCGGAAACGAGATTCATTTTTCGTAAAAAAACAGAAGTCAAGAACCGTCAGCACGTCTAAGATGTCAAAACAATGATATTATAATGGCCCTTGACATAGTGTTATTACATTATATGCTGTTGGTGTTGGTATTTTTGGAAGAATATTGCAAAGATATGTCAAGAGCATAAAGATTCAAGAGACTTCTTCTGTTTTCGTATTTATCGCCTTTTTGTGATTCAGTATTTCAGAATGGGATTTCCATTATAATGTAATTCTTTCGTTTTTCTTTTGTGCCAGGTGATATCGTATTGTCGTATTATCAGTCAAACGTGTTGTTGCGGGAGAATTGTTATTTATTACAATATTTATGTGACACTTTTAATATGTCAAATGAAATTTTCGTTTTAGCACAAACAAAAAAACATCTCAGGCGTTTTAAAAACTTATTTTATATCCACCATCTAGTATGATTTTCTTTATTATACGAACTATTAGTTTACAGTTTATAATAAAAGTATTGGTCCTGGATTGATGGTTTTACTTAAAATTAAAATAAATTATGAGGTGCTAAATTTAACTTTGTTCAAATTTTTCATTGCTAGCCAGTTACAAAATTTAAACTAACGAAATTGACCATCCCAACTTTTATATTAAACTGTTTTGTTATACCTTATTTTTTTTAGTGTGGCAAAATTAAGAAGCTCTTAATTGGGAAGTATTAAGTCTCTGTTGAATAAATGATTTTGCCATTTTAGTTCACATTTCAATAATAATGAATTATTTTAGTTTTCTTTACATTTGCATGACTTTGCATAAAAATTTCCCTTCTGGAATTATTTTCGAAACCTGATTGTATTTATAAAATAACCGTAATCAAGTTATGAGATGTAATTTTTTTCTTTACTTCAAATTTCTATTTTTTTCTATTAAAATTGTCGCATTGCAATCAGCTATAAATGTTCAAAATGCACAGATATTTAGAAAATAGTGAAATTTGAATTGAGACAATCCATTACATTCATATAGAAATATATAAAGTTCGAACTAATTAGTATTGACTTACACGTACCCATTTACATATTTAAAACTTATTACCTACTCGCGCTCAAAGTGGTGGAAGCAGAATTATAAAAAATTAGGACCAATGTGTGGCGATATAATATTACTTAGAATGGCCACTCGTAACAGATTACATA
>BGZK01004902.1:0-10945 GCA_005406025.1 Eumeta japonica | reverse complement strand
ATATTAGTGCTTCCTCTGTCAAATTAACAACTTAAAGAGTTATTACTGAAGTGTTTTTACAGTCATCAAAAATGTTATAAAACGGTATTATTATAACAATTTACAGTACATGCTTGATCTAAAAAAAAAAACCTTTAAATGACCTAGGAAACTATATTTTTTATTTAAAATCGTAGAATTATTAAATACTACTTTTAATGGATTTATTTTGTCGATAAATAAATTATGTGTGTAATATTATATTATATACAATATATAACTAAATACATAATTTTTATTATACGTTACATGTTTAGGTTTCTTATTATTGAATAATTCTTCATCTTTAAATTCGTTAATTAATGTTGTTAAAATCATAACAATTCAAAAAATATATGTGGCAATAAATGGTTACTAATACTCACAATTAATAGTCAGTTTAAAACAAATGTCGAAATTTCTAACACGTGTTTGTCTTTCAAAGAAACATACAACGGTGACTTGAAACTTGGCAAGATAGCGTTGCAACAAAATATTGCAAGAAAACGTGACGTTTATTAGTTGAATGCCGTATTAAATTTCTCCACTGCGTCGATAAAAAGTTTCACTTCGATAAAAATGTAGAAAGACCATACCATAAATGTGTAAACAGAGTGTGAAGACATTTTATTTTCTAGATATTTACAATTATTACATTTTAGTTATATTTCGCCGCGTACCAAGTGATTAATAAATATTATTTTACTTTTATTAAAAATATCACACAGGAGAGATTACCAAAAGGATGAACATTATTTAGTATATATTATTGCGGCAGTGTATTTGAAACTTCATAAACACCTTGGTTTTATGTCGTGATAATAAGTTCAGCGATTTGGGTTCCGGAAAGAAAATATAAATATCTTGTAAGGGTAGATTACAACTTTTAGTAACGCCAAGAAAAGTAGAGTAAATTGACAGATCTTCTGGCTGACATATTTAGAGTATAGATGAGGCCATAAACAAAAATCCGCGTAAGTCAATTTCGATATAACTCGACCTGTAAAAGAATTAAAGGTATAAAAACTTTTAAATCTACTAGTCATATTCAGACGATAAAAGTGGTTCCAAATTAATTCTTAACCTTGTTTTCGAATCTCAAATCAGAATCCATGACCAATATCAAATTAGACGTCTTCAGCATAAAAAAGTTCATCGTTTGAAATAATAATAAGTGATTGAGAATTTAGAGTTCCAGAAAAAGCTATAAATTTGTCATTTCAAATTGCGACCTCAACATTATATATATGGATTGTATATAGCTACACCCTTTTCTTATATTACTACGAGAAAAGACTGTTCAGTGATGGTTTGCACTTAAGCGTTTAGATATAGGTTTCTATACGATATTCATATATTGTAAATTTTCTTTCGAGAGAAGGTAAGCTATTTCCCATCGCTTTATGTCCTGCTTTCTTTGAGAGGAAATTCGATTGTAAAGCCAATCGGTTCTGACTCCGCTTAGGAAATTTTCTAAATTGCCATATATTCTAGAAATGCTTTAAGAATTTAGTAATATATGTTGCCTTATACTTGAACGACTGGTTGTGCAAATAAAATGTATGGCTTGATACCCATAAAACATTTGTTGGCGAAACAAATGACATTATACGCAAATAATATTATATACAGATAAATTTAAATAAGTCAGTTAATGTTTTCCCCCTGAAATATTACGGAAAAGTTTTGGCGAAAGGCCAAAGAACTTCTTACTGTCGTAAATCTGGAAAATATTTTTGATCAGTAAAACAGATGCATGAAAAGGCCTATACAGGCATGATGAGTAACGAGTTGATACAAGCACTGCAATGGCTCTATAAAACGCTCCAGTGGTTGCGTCAAAATTAATGGGGTATATCACTGTATACTACAGCGGATCTCAGACCAGGCACTACCGGTTTGACATCCGCAGGGGCTGAACAGGGGTGTGTAGTTTCACCGTGACTTTTCAATGTATTCAAGTAGCTGTTTATATGATTTGAAAGAGATGAGAGTTGATTAAGAATGGGTGAGCTGTCTGTCAAATGTACGCCAAAGATCAAATACTTTTAGCATCGTCGGTGCGCGAGTTGCAGGCGATGGTAATGTATTTATCAACGATTCTGTTAAGAAACAGTTATGAAAGTAAATGTTAGCGAAACTTTGAATACTTGGGTTAATAGTTTATGACCGTTTACAAATGGTGGTAAATGATATGACAAAGATATTGAAAGGAGTGTGAATGCAAAAAATAAAGTGATTGGGGCCTTCATTGCTCTAATGAGAAGTAACATCATCCCACAACAAGTGCGACACAATAAAAGTTGGAGTCCTTACGCTTATGTACAATGAAAATTAGTTATGGCAGAATAAAAATGAAAGTAGGATCATGTAGTAGAAAGGCGATCTCTGTTAAGTATGTGTGTCTTTGAATGATAGATGTAGGAACAGAATGTCCGAAAGTGATATGGCCTGAAAGAAGATGTAATTATTAGAATGGAAAAACATTTGATGCTGCGGTTTGACAATCTGAAACACCGAATGAAAGTAGACTCACAAAACAATTCTATAGAGTGAATGTGTATGATAGAAGAGTGAGTAGCCCTAGAAAATCTTTTAGCAATGAAATACCACCTATTTAAAAGTGGGCCAAATTTTAGGCACCCGAAACCGATGAGCTTGCATGAAACGGGTGGATGTAAATATCCACTCGTTTCATACAATCTATCTCTATCACTTCATTTATGAAGTGACAAATGTTGATCGAACTTACTCATGTGCTTTTGAATTCATGGTAGTGAATTTATATTTCTGTAATTAGAAGAATAACAATTTATAAAGACATGGACATTTTAATACGGAAAAAAAATTATAATAGTACGACACAATTCTTTTCTAAAAAATCGTCACGGGATTAATAAATAATGTGTTATTATTTATTATTCAAAGAAACGTTATTTGATACGGAAACATGTTCTGTAACTCATATAGAAGGGCATATAATAAAAACAGCAAGAAAAAATCAACAAACAAATGGATAAGATGGAGGTACGCAAAGTGCATTAATTTTTGTCTTTTGTATGACAGACATACGTCTAAGATCAGTGGCTCGAAAATGCTTGTAAGCTACATGCGAGATTGTGTTGGATAAAAGTTAAATTAGGATACATATGTCTAGAGCTTGAATTACGACATTTCAATTTCTTGTGGATCCTTATTTTTTCTTAGTGACTTTACATAATGCACCAAATGCATGCTTATTTAAAAAAACATACATTTTTAAGATGTTTTATCTGTAAATGGTAATATAATTAGTAAGAGTAGCTTATGTCATATTTTCAAAATGACGCTATTATTGTAAAGTATATTGAAATATATATTATACTTTAAAAGAAATTGATTATATTTGGTTTAGCAAAACGTTTTTATTTCAACTTCTTTAGTAATGGAGATAGGACGGTTCAACTCAAAAAATCAGAATGACTAAAACATCGGTTCGTCGACGCTACCAGGTGAAAATCACACACTGTTATACGCTAAGTTAATATATGGAGCTAAGTATACTAGTTCCATTGAAAAAATCAGTTTAATAAAAGTTAGCCATTTTTCTCTATATTCAAGTTACAATACATATCAGAAATTGCGAACGAATTTGTATGCAATCTAAAATATGGAATTTGCGGCGTAAGTAGAAGGTCTCGTGGGATACTACAACCAATCCGGAAATCAATTCGACTGTGAAATTACGATATTAATTCGTAAATATGCGCTCAAAACGATTATTATGCTTATATGAGCAAGAAGCTTAGTGCGTTGAGTTCCGTAGTTGCTTCAACTCGAATCAAGCCAGAGGGCAAGCGGCTTTCCTCTTACGTGAGAGCTTATGGTTCAGTTCCCGGTTTGCATATCGTGCACATCGAATAATGTATATTACATAAGAATGTGTTTTCCGAGTTAGTTATCGAGTCGTGTATAGAGAGCATTATACAACGGTTTTCAATTGAAGCTTAAAGAATTTCAATACAAATTGATGTATTATTCTACGGCAGAAACATATCCTTCTACAAGACTTTTTATTCAGAGACAGTCGACTGGACCTTAAGCCATCCTCACCGTGGGTTCAGGACTGCTTACGGTTGTTGTCACTAAAGCTTATAATGTCCAACACCAACGACTTAACGTATGCAGCGAGGCTCGTGGCTGGATTCGATTTGAGTTGAGAACTATCAGACCGATACGTCCGTAATCAGAATTTGAACAGGACCTTTTTAATACAAGGGCTGCTATTTGTGTTCGGAATATCAAAAAAACAAACATCTATCATTTAATATGATCTTATTGCTTTTCAAAATATTCACCACGATTTTGCATACGCTGAAATAAATTTTTATATTTCTTTCCATTCTGATTGAGGTATCTCAAAACGTGCATTTCAACGCATCAACGGCGTCTTTGCGGTTCGTAAAGGTTGACCACGTAATTTATTCTTCACGCTTGGGAATAAATAAAGAAATCTTGGGTGCCAAATCGGAATTGTACGGCGGATGACCGTCAATTCGATCTTTTAACCTTCAAAACCGAGTTGTTTCGGCCGACGTATGGCAGCTAGCATTGTCATGATGAAGAATGATTCTGCATTGTCAGTTGTTCTTTCTTATATCTCCTAAGACTTCTGGTAAACAAATGGTCATATACCACTCCGAATTAATCGTTTTATGATTACAGTTCTCTAATGTCACTGTAATAACTTGTCCATTTATACAAAAATACAGGCAACCATTATTACAAAGTGCTTTTTGCACGAATCACTTTTGTTGGGTTCGGCTTATCTTGAAACACCCACACCGTTAACTGTTTTTAATTTCAGAATCATATGCACAGATCCAGTTTCATCACCTGCGTACATTTATAACATAACAGCTTTTGACGCATCTAATTGTATTTTATCATTTTTCGTATCAATCAACTCGAGCTTTTTGATCAATTCTCAAGTTGTGCGGAAATCAATGCGAACAATTTTTTTACAGCTAAATAAGATTTTTGTGTAATATCTTATGTATGCTCGTCTTACTTATGTCAGAGACATGGGGCGACGTTCTTTAAATTTGTCCATGAGCATAGATTGTCCACGAATAAACTCACTAAACCAGTGATACACAGTGGTTTCGATGATGCTTATCCTCAAAATTCGAAATAAGTTGATCGATGCACTGTTTTGAGTTAGTCCACGCCGAAAATCGTAATAAATCATCGCACGAAAATTTTCACAGTTAAATCCATAGTGATAAAGACACAATTTTCAAAATGACGCCACAATGGTAAAACAATTAATATGAAACAAACTGTATTCTACAGCCAAAGAGTTCCATTTTTAAATGTTTTAATTAATTTTTAAATATTGTTCTGTATGTGGCCAGTTCGAATACATAAAAATGCGGCCCTCGTAGCAGGCAACGTTCATGGCTACTAGGCCACCATCGTTAACTTAAAAGAAATTAATAACAAAAGTTTTCTCAATATCAATAATGTAAAGTAAGGAATAAAGTTAAGTTTCTTAAAAATCTATATGATGAATTTTATAAAAGGGAAAGGGAGAGACAGAGAGAGACGGAGAGAAAGAGAGTTGTAGGAGGAGGCATAAAGATTTTTCGTTACGTCATAATTTCTATAAGTTAACTCCTACTCCGAGTCGTTAAGGAACTTCGTTGTAAAAATGATTTAATCATACTATTAATTACCTTACAAACAGTTCGTTGAGCAGTCGCACTAGTTCTTCGGCGGTGCACTGGTCGGAGAGAGATGTGAAACCGCAAATGTCCGCGAACAGGATGCTGTGAACAAAATTATATAAAGTTAATTTTACGCCCCTTTGACTCGCGTACGTTAAGGCACTTTAGGCACGTTAGGTGTTCTTATAGTTGCGTAATGTATATTGCCAGTATGTCTATAAGTCAACCTTTCTTTAGAATTGTAAAATGTTCATGTCAAGTTTGATATGTATTACTGCGAAATGAAATTGAGGATAGCGACAGTTATATAAAAATAGGATAAATTATTTACTCCATTTATGCAAAGTTAAAACAGCACGGTGTAGATATATGTACATAAATGGAAAGTGTTGTATGCTCTTGTTGAAAGTTGATTTCAAACTTGCTGTAATTTGTAAGCTGTTGTTGATCCGGCCTAGATTCTATTTAAAGCTATGTTTAAAAATCCTATCTCAATGAGCAACGTCGATACGAAATTAACTGGCTTTTAATTGGATCGGACACACAGGGGTTTTATGGTGCCGAAGGAGTAATTAACTGGCCTTGCGCCGCACCAATTGCTACAAAACGCTACAGTTATCGTTCATTTATGTACACCTGTTGCTTACATAAATCAAGGTTGTTACTTAATATCTCTGGTAATACTTATACAAATAGTCGTAATTGCTTCATCGTAAAATGTGCTTCATTCTCCTTGTGCATAGTGTTTATGGTTTAATAAGAAAACAAACGATTTTCTTCTTATTATGAAAATATTTGCATATAATAACAATTTTCGAAGGTTATTATCTTACCCTAAATTACCCTAAAGCATCTTCTAGCTCCTATTAAAGTAAATTGTAATAAAATTGTATTTTAAAAGTGGATATCGTTTATTATTAACATGTGAAAATCGGCCTAGAGCATGTCGGATTAGGCTCAGTGTAGGTTTTGTAATAACAAAATGCGCTAGACATGAATAAATAGTTGTTACATTTTCTACTAGGGGTGTGCGAATAGCGTTCGAATCGAATCGAATCGAATAATACTATTCGATTCGAAATTCGAATCGAATAATTCGGATTTTCGAATTATTCGAAAATTTTCGAATTATTCGATTCGAATCGAATAATTCGAAATTTTTTTGAATAGTTAGCAAATTGCTTCAATATCACTGGATTTTCTATTCTTTAATACTTTAATTACATGACATCGTGTATCAACAATTTAAGGCAATATCAAAATAATTAATTCAATCTGTTTCGATCTTAATATTTATTCAGAGTCAGTTATAATAAAATCATATTAGTAAATTCTAATATGATTTTAATTATAATTTAATTAAACTTCCATGTCAATATTAATCAAATTTCAATTCAAATTTGAATAATTATAATTTTGCTTTAGAAAAAAATGGGTGCGTGTACTTATGTACGCGTGAAGTTATACTTCTTTGGCATCATTAAAAATAGTTTTAATTGCATGCAAATAATTAATTACAATAAAATAATAGAAGGATTGGAAAAGGATAATCAACAAAGTTCAGTTTAAATTTGAAAAATTAAATAAAATATTATGGATAATAACATTTCCATTAATTATTTGGTGGCGCGAAGAAAAAATCGGTATCCACGATTATCTCTGATGGCGAGAAGATATCTAGGGATTCCGTGTACATCTGCCGAGTGAAAGATTATTTTCCACTGCTGGTGATATTGTCTCAGATAAAGGACGTCATTATCACCGGATTCGGTATCCTATTTATTATTTTTGAATAAAATTTGTAATCATTCTTTAAATAAACTGTATATTTAGAGTTAATTTTGAATTTTTATTCATTATGTACAAACAATGAAATCAAAATTCGCGAGTATTATAGAAATTCGAATTATTTAAAGAAGTTCGAATTATTCGAAAAAATTCGAATTATTCGAAATTTTTCGAATTGTTCGAAAATAATTCGAATTATTCGTTTCCCGAATAATTCGAAAATTTCGAATAATTCGAAAATTCGAATTATTCGATTCGAGTTTCGAATCGAATATTGATATTCGATTCGAGACGAATTATTCGTAAATTCGAATTATTCGCACACCCTATTTTCTACATGTTTCCAGCAGAGTAGATATGAGCTCATTATTCGCGTTATTTGAAGTGCGTTAAAATACTATTATAGCCTTCAAAATGTAAAAATACGATGTGAAAAATGCATCAGCAAAGAATGTATCTTCATGGCACTTACGTCCTTTTGTTGAGAAATTGAAATTTTTTGGGCAATAACTCTAAATTTTTGGACAAAAATCTTCAATATAGTGTATCCGACCACATTGATAATAATTTTAGTTGAAACTATTTATTAAGCGTTATCTTCGTTACTGTTTTCACAATTTTTTTGGATATACATACGGCTTAGAAAATAGAGGGGGGGTGCACAATTTCTATTTCGGCAAATTATTTCAGTAATCAGAAAAGTTGATAAGAAATCTTAGTGTTTTTAAAAGAACGTCGAAATTTGTGCCACACGTAGCTGTTTGCTGAAACAATTTTTTTTCAGCTCCTATTACATGTATGAAATGCATTTCCTAGAAACACTCAATTTGGTTATTTAATTACCGAACTAAGTAGCGGTTTGTACCAAGATACTTATATTCTAAATTTCATCAATAGACCTCTTGTAGTTTTTGAGTAAAATGTCTGTCACGGATGGACAGACACGGTGGAACTATAAGGGTTGCGTTTATGTAATTTTGGCTACGCAACCTTAAAACTTACCTTTGGTTAAACATAAATTTCGAAGGGAGTTCGAGGAAGAGGCGTGTAATCTCTAATTCAGCTGCCAATTGGAAATTTTGCAAATAAAACGTATTTTCATAATTGTTTATGGTTTTGTGGGACTATTGGTACATTAAATCATATCCATCTGATTAAATTTCTTAACAAGTCATAGCACTGGCATTTAACGGTAAAAATATTCAAGAGGGGGCCACGTGGTTCCACGACCATATAAATAATGCGATACTACACGTAATATATGATCGCCGATGTGCAGTCAATGTACACGCATTGTTAGTATTTTCCTAATATGCATCCCTCTCGTGTAGCAGCGCGTGAGGGTACGTATCTAACGGTTCGCATGTGTATCGATATGGCCGTCGGAGTAATATGATCGGGTCGAGCATCTGCACTCGGGCGGGCTTAAGAGATATAGTTTAAAAAGACGTTCGTGATATTGCCTTCGTGGTTTTGCCTTCGTGATTCTAGAAAGACACGAGTCTTTTGACTTCATTTTCGGTCGCGTAGACCTAGAATGTATTCTAGGTTTCTTTTACGTTTTACTTTGCAATATAATATACGTATTTTTTTTAAGAAGGAATTCGAACAACAAAATTTCAAAAGACCATTTCCTGCAGCAGTTTCCAGGTGACGCATATATATACAAATAAAAAAGAAAGTCCTATATTTTGCTTTTATTGAAATATGAAATTTTTATTTTTATGTATTTATATTTACATATAAATACATAAAAATGACAATACATACATAGAGTATAAAATTTTACAGACACAATTTTTTTAAATTATCACATTTGTACATTAATTATAATAGACTCCGAGACCATGAAAAAAATACTAAAATTGATTTTTGAACACTAAGAGCTAAATAATTTACTGTTAGATGTATTTTTTTGAGCATCCTGTGTCCCAAACTAGCAAATAGTTTCAAGGATGGCCTTTAGAGTTAACCATTTTTCGAAATTTTAAGCTCAAAAACTATCAGCCAACTGTATTTTTGAATCCGAAGAGCTCACAAAAAGTGTTAAATATAACAGCGGATATTTTTAAGGTTAACAGCATGTTCAACTTTTTCCTATATTTTTGTTAACTGTTAGTGTTCTAGTAAAAGATGAATAAGAATAATATGGCGTATTTCTTAAAAGAAGTGCTGTAGCAATTTATAAAACTAAAGTATACCATATCAAAATTGATATACAATATCTAGCTTTTCTTAGACACTAGCGCCGGAAACGAGATTCATTTTTCGTAAAACGAAGTCAAGAACCGTCAGCACGTCTAAGATGTCAAAACAATGATATTATAATGGCCCTTGACAATGTTATTACGTATATGCTGTTGGTGTTGGTATTTTTGGAAGAATATTGCAAAGATATGTCAAAGAGCATAAAGATTCAAGAGACTTCTTCTGTTTTTCGTATTTATCGCCTTTTTTTGTGATTCAGTATTTCAGGGAATAGGATTTCCATTATAATGTAATTCTTTCGTTTTTCTTTTGTACTTGAGTGATATCGTATTGTCGTATAAGTCGAAACGTGTTGTTGCGGGAGAAATTGTTATTTATTACAATATTTATGTGACACTTTTTTAATATGTCAAATGAAATTTTCGTTTTAGCACAAACAAAAAACATCTCAAGGCGTTTTAAAAACTTATTTTATATCCACCATCTAGTATGATTTTCTTTATTATACGAACTATTAGTTTACAGTTTATAATAAAAGTATTGGTCTAGTTGATGGTTTTTTTTACTTAAAATTAAAATAAATTATGAGGTGCTAAATTTAACTTTGTTCAAATTTTTCATTGCTAGCCAGTTACAAAATTTAAACTAACGAAATTGACCATCCCAGGCTTTTTATATTAAACTGTTTTTGTTATACCTTATTTTTTTAGTGTGGCAAAAAATTAAGAAGCTCTTAATTGGGAAGTATTAAGTCTCTGTTGAATAAATGATTTTGCCATTTTTAGTTCACATTTCAATAATAATGAATTATTTTAGTTTTCTTTACATTTGCATGACTTTGCATAAAAATTTCCCTTCTGGAATTATTTTCGAAACCTGATTGTATTTATAAAATAACCGTAATCAAGTATATGAGATGTAATTTTTTTCACTTCAAATTTCTATTTTTTTCTATTAAAATTGTCGCATTGCAATCAGCTATAAATGTTCAAAATGCACAGATATTTAGAAAATAGTGAAATTTGAATTGAGACAATCCATTACATTCATATAGGAGTATATAAAAGTTCGAACTAATTAGTATTGACACACGTACCCATTTACATATTTAAAACTTATTACCTACTCGCGCTCAAAGTGGTGGAAGCGAATTATAAAAAAATTAGGACCATGTGTGGCGATATAATATTACTTAGAATTGGCCACTCGTAACAGATTACATA